>ML317624.1:0-207500 GCA_005239505.1 Nicotiana paniculata
ACCCAATCTTATATGCAATCTAGAATTCCCTCTCCCGAGTATAACCCTAGATTCGTATATAGTTTTCAATTGGTGATCAAGAAATTGAATAATTAATCACAAGATTGAATAAACAAACCAATTAAGATAAAACAATAAGAATAATTCAAGCTTCAACTACAACGTTCATGTAACACCCAAGACTCTAGAACTAATAAACTATAAAACTAAAAGAAGAGAAGAGAAGAAAAACTAAGTAGAATCCTCTTTCAAGCGTGGTGTGTTCCTCCATCAAAAGTCCCCTGTCGAATCCCCCCGGCAATGTGATGTTTTTGGGTCTATTTATATGTTTAGGATGAACCCTCAATGTGTAAAAGACTTCTATTCCAACTTGGAAACACTTAAAACCCGTCAAAACACGATTTCTGGCCGCCTGGGGACCCTGGCGTTAAGGCTCTAAGGCCTGGGTAACGCCAGGCTGGGTCAGGCTGTTTGGCTCCAACNAACACATAAAATGTAAGGTATATAATGCTTAAAATCATGAATTCTATCCACGCATAAGAACTCTACCAAATCTCTTTAAGTTGCGCTGCTCATCGTTTGGCATGTCTGGAATCACAAAATCTTTAGCTGGGGCAACCGACTGGGCTGGAGCTGCCCCCGGCGTCTGGAGCCCCTGGGTAACCTGCTCATGTGTCCGGGCAACTGGTGTTTGAGTGCCTCCCCCGCCTTAAGAAATAGTGGCCGTAGAAGAAATAGTGACCGCCTGTGCAAGACTGGTGCACATAGTCAATATCTGAGCCAGAGTCTCCTGATGACCCGGGATCACAATAGGCACTGCCGGTGTCTGAGCCGGTCCCGCTGGAACATCTGCGGCGGGAACCTGATACTGAATAGCATGTGGATCCACGGGTGCTGCCTTGGCTGCTGCACGTGCTGCCCCCCTCCCTCTACCACGGCCTCGACCTCTCGCTGATCTAGCTGGTGTGTGCTCACCCTGATCAGAAGCGCGAGTCCTCACCACCTGTGAGAGAATGAAACCAACAGAAGATTAGTTTCTAGAATCAACATGTTTGCAGGACCGAATTTAAGAATGTGAGGTTTTTCCTAAGGGTTACGTATCCTCTCGAAGATAAGTACAGACGTCTTCGTACTGATCCGCATGACTGTACTAAACATACTTATGACCGGTAAGTCCTATGTAACCTAGGCTCTGATACCAACTTGTCACGGCTTCGGATTGCTCCGATCTTACCAAAACCATATTAATATCATCAATAAAGGCTAGGGAGACGAAACCCATTCAAAAGTTATCAAAATTAAGCACCAATCCCGAAATTGACCAAACACGACCCCTGGGCCCACGTCTTGAAGTTCGATAAAAATCACAAAACTAAAATCCTTATCTTTCCACGAGTCTAGCGATATAAAACACAGCGAAATCCAACCACAATTGACCCCTCAATTCCTCAATTTAAAGTCTCAAATTCCCAATCCCTAAACCTCCAATTTAGTCGCTAATTTTCCATAAATTTCACCCCTAATTAGTCAAATAATACCATAGAAATGAGTTTCAGGTCCAAAAAGCTTACCTCCACGAAGTTCTTTTGATTTCCCTCTTCAAAACTCTCTCTCAAGCTCAAAGCCGCATGAAAACTTTGATGAAATAACCAACTTTCGTGAAGGTTGTTATTTATATTCTTTGTTCAACGAAATTGCACCTGCGGCCTTTTAACCGCACCTGCGGTCCCAAGTGCGCTTCTGCGGAACTCCTCTAAAACTCCAACCTCGCACCAGCGGTCCACAAGCCCGCACCTGCGATCCGCACTTGCGTCCTAAGGTTCCGCATCTACAGAAATAGCTTAGCCACTCAAACTCCGCATTTGTGGTTCCCAGACCGCACAAGCGACCTCGCACCTGTGGCTCCCCCCTCCGCAGGTCGGAAAACCAGAGAGCTTTACACCAGCAGTTCCACATTACCAAAAATCATGCCGACAACCATGTAAACTCATCCTGAGGTCCTCGGGACCTCAACTAAAAGAATCGACACATCATAAATGATTATTCGGACTTAGTCGAACCCTCAGAATACCCAAAATAACACCGACACATCACATCAACCGATGATTCAAGCCTAAGGATCTTCAAACTTTCTTAAATTACCAACGATGCCGAAACTACCCAAAACTCGTTCGAATGACCTGAAAATTTGCACACACGTACAAAATGACGCTGCGAACCTATTCCAACTTTCGGAATTCCATTCCAACCCCCGATACATAATTTTCCACTACTGACCAGAATTCGCCAAAAACTCAATTTTGCCAATTCGTCTAACACTACTCCGGACATTGACACAACATTATGAACACACTCCTAAGTCCCAAATCACCTAACAAAGCTATCTGAGCCATTCAATCCACATTCCGAGTTCGTTTACCCAATAGTCAACTTCCGATTGACTTTTCCAACTATAAAGCCAATTTAAGAGACTAAGTGTCTCAATTCTCACCACGACAACTCCGAACATGAACCAACCGACTCAACACGACATCATTAGGCTAAGCAACACATGATAAAGCAGAACCAGGGAAAACGAGGCTAAATTTTACGGAACGACTGACCTGGTCGTTAAGAGCCTGGTGGTAAATATATAACTGCCCGACTGGCCGTAGCTCGATGGTAAATGAATATGCATGACTTCCCAACCGGTGGTAAATAATGATACATAACTGCCCAACTAGTGGTAATTGCCCGACTGGTCATAACACGATGGTAAATGCATGAAGATACATGTACATGTATCACTATATTATAAACATTAACATCTTTACCATATACCTCGATATAGACTTAGCAACATACTGAGACATACTTGAATATCACTTTGACGGAATGAATAATATAGACATCCTTAACTGCTAAGAGTAGAACCACTTATGGAATAATAATACGTTTACATATCGTTACTTGGACCATGCCAAAAGAAAGAAGGATTAACCTTAACATACCTGAGCTCAGAATTCGTCTTTATCTAATCCTTTTGTAGCCAATAGAAATAGCTTATATTTGATAGATGAATTGACAAGGACGAATTACAAGAAAGCCTCACGTAGAGTTGTATTTAATCTCTCACGGGTAATTGTGAAAGTTTGTCTTTGCAACTGATTGTTGAGAAGAAAGCAAATATTTCTGAGCTTCCAACAAAGTTTTAAAATACATTGGTGTCTTTCATTGTTGTAACAGTTACAAGATCCAATTTTTTGAATTTCTCCTAAGCTAACATTTCAGAAATGATTTTCCGGTTAAGTTGCCGTCCATTTGGTTTTCTTATAAATGTTGCTTAGAACATGTGGACCTTTCCATGTTAAATTTTGTTTAGTTACCAGTGAGTACATTCGGTATTAAGAGATCTCACTTGATTACTACTTTTAGAAGCATTATCATTAGACTCTAAAGATAAAACTCTCCAACCCAAATGAGACAGATGTACACATATATATATTTTAATTGCCACATAGGCTAATGACCTAAAGAGTCATTTAATTGAAAGGGAGGGGCTGCCACGTGGGGTGGGGGTGAGATATTTCAATCGTTATCCACTTATTAGGTAATTAGGTAATATCTCGTTACCGGGTAACTAACCAATTACCCGCATAATTAAGAATTGTCTCAAATTATTTAAAATTCTACTTATTTTTGATATATTTTATACATCCTACTATTACGGTCATGTGGTACCATGTAAAATAAATTCACACACTATTATTTCATTAAAACATCCATGTAAAAATACATATATTGTTTGAACTTCTAATTTTTCTAATCTCGTATAAAGAATACAAATTTTCGTATGCTTAATTCTTAAAATGGTAAAAAGATAGCCTTCTTTCCTTGTGAGAAAATAATTTATGTCTTTAAAATAAAAAAAAGCTCATAAACTCCCTCAAATTATGTGTATAATTTAAAATATATTCGAATGTAGTAATATTAATAACTACATAAAAATCATATTTTTCAAACTTTTTACAAAACTGTTCCACCCAATATAAATACCATATCAAAATGTATCTAATGGTATCAAGTTTGTTAAACTTATGGGGTCTTACGGTCATAAATCCTCTGTAGAAAAGTATGGGATGTAACAGAAAGAAATGTGAATTGAGATGGTTGATTCAAAGGATGATGCCTCAAGTGAGATGGACTAGCCGATCAGGCCGTTATTGGATGCCATGTCGTACACATGGTGGTGATTGTGCTAGAAATTGAAAATGAAATTGTGATTGTGGTAATGTCTCGGGCGAGACGGCCTAGCCGATCGGGCCATGATCGGACACAATGCCGCACACATGGTGGTATTTGTGCGAGAAATTATGATTGAAATTGTGATTGTGGTTGATTTATTTAAATAAGACGACGTAGACGATCAGGTCGTGATCGGACTTCGTACTAAATTTACAGGGGTATTGAGGTGTAGGTATGATATGCATATTGTGAACAATGGAATTCTGATCAGTATTATTGTGAATTGAGGTGAATCGATATTAAAGATATTCTATCCAATAATAATATTATCTTCGTATTCCCAGTATCATTTTCACCATACGAATTTTCATATATTGAAAAATTGATATGTTTTAACTTGGCCGTTAGATATCATTGATTATTGTTGGCATTCTTTTTTGAAAGAGGACTTTTAGATATACATACTAGTGTTATTCGATGGCACTAACGTCCCTTTTGCCGGGGGCTCTGTATCTTTAATTCATACAGGTGGTTCCACAGTAGGCAACATCGAGCAGTGATAGAAGTATGCTCTTTTCAGCCGACTTAGTGAGCGCTACTTCATTCTGCGGGTATGTATCTTTTGTTTCTCATGTACTTTGTCTTTTGAGGTATATCCGGAGCCTTGTTGCCGGTATTTCCATATTACTCTCCAATTGTACTTAAAAGCTGCGTAGACAGCTTATGGGTGGTGTTTGATTTTGGGAATTGAATTAGAAATATTGGTATTTGGAAAATATGTTTTTTCATCATACCTATAAAATTGTAATGTTTTAGAAATTATGGTTGAAGATTCTAATCGAAAAGAAATGGAAGTTGTTAATGAAATATTTTCAGAGTATGATTGATGGAGTAAATCTCCTCTTTATTCAAAGAAGAATTTGGGTAGAATAAAATCTAACATGCTTGCTTAGTCGGATTTACTCGGTTGAGCACTAGTCGCACTCCCCGATTTTGGGGCGTGACAATTTCGCATTTCCGTACGCTAAAGTTTCGTCGCAAGTTAATTGATGAAGACTCGGGAATGAGATTATTTTTGAGGTTATAATAATTTGTGTTATTTATAATTGGCGATAAGTAACTGTCGTGAAGGTTAAAGAGTAAGCGAATCATAGAAAATGAGTTTCTTTAAAGGTTGTCAATTTGGGATAAAATACGGTCCAAACTAAAATACCCGATATTTATGTACTAGTGCCATAAAAGATACCACATGTCTATGAGAGTAAGGTATATAACTTGTGTTAAAAATGAGTTGTATTTTAAGAAATTTGAGATAATTCTTGATTATGTGAATAATTGGGTAATTATTAATTTTTAGTTCGAGACTAACTATGTAATTAAAATTTTTGATAAGCTCAATGAGTCTCAACGTGCCAGCCAAGGGACATAGGTAAATATAACTCTTAAGTTTATCTAATAAGGTGGCACATTTAAAGGGTTATGTGGCTAAGTCACCACATGAGTGGGGAATACACCCGCTAAGGTATAAGACCTCTCTAGTTCACAAAAAGGGTGGCTTATATCTAATATACGAGTAACAAATCTTCAAAAAACATTCATACAAAGTTATACTACATAATAGCAACGAGATTTTCAATTCTAAGGGAGCCTGATATAATCTTTCTCAAGAACATCATACAGATTTTTCTCTGCTTCTTTCCGCCATTACGTGATTTTCGCAAAAGACGTGGGTTAGAGGGATTGTTAAGAGGATTGACTCAGGTATATTCAGGCCATCCCTTATTTCTTTTTTGCATGATTCATACGATACAAATGAAACGAGCAAATTATTCACAGAAGTACTAGGGGTGTGTATGTTCTTGATTCCCCATGTGAATTATTATTATATCTTTTGTTCGTGGCTCTCAGAATAATATGTAGTTGATAAAGTTTATCCGAAAGGCATATTGACCTTATTCCATTCCAATAAATCTTATTAACATACTTCTTATGCATTTCCTTCATTTATACATGTACAGTGACCCATTATCATATGGCATTATACGTGTATATTATATGTATATGGGATATGGGAAAAAGATTATGGCGTTATATACGCACCACCACCTGATCAGTTAGTATACATTGATGATTTCGCCCACAGAGGCCGAGACGATATGATGGATACCCTCAGAGGTTTGATGATTTTTATGTAAACCTATACCTAAACATGATATGACATTTATATGCATATGCATGACATTATAAATATTTCACGATTCACAATGTTTTTTAGACTCACAAGTGTAAAATTTTTACTCCATGTTTCCTTTATGCCTTTTATATACTGATTTTCATGCCTTACATACTCGGTACATTATTTATACTGACGCCCCTATCTCTCAGGGCCTTCATTTCATGCCCGCAGGTGCAGATAGACAACCGATGGTCCCCATTCTTAGGATATCGTTGATCAGAGAGAGTTGATGTGCACCATTTGATCCGTAGTTGCTTTGGATTTTGGTACGATATGCTTGTATACATATATGGGTATGATGTTCCTCACTCCCCTACATCATACACTCTATTAGAGATATGTATACATTTATGTATAGTTGGGTAGTATTTGGCCTTGTGAGCTTCCAAAATTAAATATATAGTTGTTTATAGTAGCCTTGTCGGCTCTCCCTACCGTATTTTGCATGTATATATATATATATATATATATATATATATATAAGCCGTTTGATCATGTTTTCCTCACATATGTTATTCATGTAATTCAGCAGTTTATTGACAAGTGTCATTTATCACCTACCATTAATTCATGTTTATATCATAGATGCATGCTTAAGGGTGTTCGACAGGTCGGACTCGGGCACTTATCATGGCCCATCGGTTTGGGTCGTGATAAAAGTGGTATCAAAGCAGTTCTGTGTTATGGTTGTCTAGAGACAATTCTAGTAGAGTCTTGTTTATGAGTGTCTTGTGCACCACATTTATAAACACAAGGCTACAAGAAATATAAGATGTAATTCTCCTTCTTATCTTAGATCGTGCGATATAAGAATTCATTTTTCCTAACGATGTGTTATGTTTTCACTGATGCATAAAAAGGCTACTGCCGCCCAGACGCGCAAGTCTGGGGTTGATGCGGCTACTAGTCAGTTGCCACCCGTTAACAAGGCTCATGGAGAGTCTCACAGTGAAATTCCATCTAAGACTTCACATACCCTGCCCTCTCCATAGGAGCTATGAGGGGCACCAGCTCCAGCGCCTACCCTTGTACGTCCAGCTCCTCAGCTAGATGCACCGGTTCAGGAGATGAGAGATATTATTCAACTATTAACTCGATTAGCATTCGCACATGCTCGACATCAGGAAGTAGGTATTAGTCATGCAGATAGAGCGATCAGTGTGAGGGTTCGTGATTTCATTAATTTGGACCCTCCGGTATTCAGTGAAGCAGTTCCAAATGAGGACCCTCAGGTATTTGTCGATAGGATGCAGAGGACTTTTAGGGTAATGAAGGCTGCTGTGACTGTGTCAGTTGAGCTAGCTTCCTATAGACTTCAAGATGTTACAGTTAATTACCACTTATGACATCCAAATCCACTACTAAAAAGTAAATGGTCACGATCACATGCAATATAATTTACCTAACTATGAGTCGGAGTTGAATCCCACAAGGAACAATATGTTGGCGATTATGAATGTAAGAGAATTATCACTTGTTATGCAATGACAAACACTTAGAATTTGATTTGAGAAAATGTTTATAATTAAATGCGTAAATATAATCTAACCTAGAAATCAACTAAAATGACCAATGGCTACAAGAACTGATGCATCGGGAATTACACTCAAGTAACGATCCAATGTATTTCACGACTTTACAAATAGGAGCGAGTTTATGTTATTAGACACAGGTAAGAATTCGACATCATCTTCTTCCGAAAACTAGAAAGACTTCGTAATTGAATTATCCTAAAAATAATTAGGAGATTAAGCACATCCGGATATGGCTAAAAAATGAGGGTTACTTGAGTGTTAAAGCCTAAAGTTCTTGTTAACTAATCTTTCCCAAAATTAATTCGAAGTTAATGGGCGAGTCATATGGTTAGCCAATCCATTTAAAAACATTAAATAACAAGAATAAATAAAGAAACAACAACTCACTTCATAATAAACAATAATTTTTCAATACATAAGCACAATAAAATATTTAATCCACACTTTAAATATGAATATTTCCATAAACAAGATTCAAGTGTTGGGAATAAATACTACACAATTAAATATTCAATACAAACAAGGGAAAAGAAGAAATGAGCGTAAATGAGTAAGATATTGTAAGGACTCGGCCGGTCGTTCTGTGAAGATTAGCCCTGTTTCCCCCATTTCTGCTTTATCATATGTTTCTTAGCCTATTTATGTTGTGTTTGGTCGGTTGGTTCGGGTTAGGAGTGGTCGGGGTGAGAACTGAGACACTTAGTCTCTTAAATTGGCTTAATAGATGGAAAAGTCAACTTTGAGTTGACTTATTGGTAAACGACATCGGAATGTAAATTTATGGCTCGGAATGTAGACTTATTGGTAAACGACATCAGAATGTAAACGACATCAGAGTTGACTTAGGAGTTTGTTATGAATAAATTTTTTATGTCCGGTGAAGAATTAGGCTTGAATTGGCGAAAGTTAGTTTTTGGCGATTTTTCGTTTGGCAGGGGAAAATAAGCTATTAGGGTTGGAATGGAATTCCGGAAGTTGGAGCATGTTCGTAATGTAATTTTGGATATGTGTGCACATTTTCAGGTCAACCGGATGTGTTTTGGATGGTTTCAGCATCCTTGGTGAAATTTAGAAGTTTCAAAGTCTATAGGCTTGAATTTGATGTGATTTTGGTGTTTTGCATTGTTTTTGGTGTTTCAAAGGCTCGACTACGTTTGAATGAGGTTATGGGATGTGTTGGTATGTTTGGTTGGGATCCCGAGGGGCTCGGGATTTATTTCGGATGGTTAACGGAGGTTTGTACTTAGGAATTTGCAGCAAAGCTGCTGCTAGTGCAATTTTACTGGTATGGCCGCACCTGCGGATAGGAAGCCACAGGTGCGATGGTCCTTGCGCAGGTGCGGAAGAGGGGGAACTAGCCAAGGAGCACAGGTGCGGACGCCTGGTCGTGCCTTCGAGTCCGTAAGTGCGAGAAGAGGGCCGCATGTGCGGTAGTCCGGACTTAAGTCATTTTTGCAGGTGCGCACCTGGCACCGTTGGTGCGGGTCCGCAGGTGCGGTTCAACTGGGCAGGAAGTATAAATATGTGCCTCCGTGAATTTTTGGCATTTCTCATCACTTTTTCATGTGGGTTGAGCCACTTGAGAGGAATTTAGAGAAGTGTTTCGAGGGTCTTCGGTGGTGGCAAGTTACTCGGACTATAAACTCGATTCTATGTTATTATCTGACGGATTAGGCTTGGAATTAGTGGATTAAATGGCATAAATTGGGGGTTTAGGGCTTGGGAAATTGAGACTTATAGTTAAGGAATTTAAGAGTTGTTTGTGGTCGAATTTTGATGCACTTTATATGTGTAGACTCGGGAAAGGATGAGGATTCTTGTGATGCATATTTTATCGAATTCCGAGACGTGGGCCCGGGGCTCGGGTTTTTCCAATTTCGGGAATTGTGCCTAAAATTGGTATTTTTTGATTGGGTCTTGTTCTTTTAGCGTGTATTGATAATGTTAACCTGGTTTTGGTTAGATTCGGAGTAGTCGGGAGCCGATTCGAGAGGCAAGATCATCGCAGATTAGTATTTTGGCCTGGTTGAGGTAAATAATGACTATAAATCTTATCTTGAGGGTATGAAACCCCGGACATCGTATTTTCTAACTTGTTTTGGAGTGGCGCACATGCCAGATGGCGAGTGTGTAGCGTGCACTGATTTGGATTTGGACTTGGTCTTTTCCGCGGCAACTATTGATTTGCGTATTTTACGCTCAATCATATGTTAAATCGTTTTATAAACTATTTCTATATTTTGGTTGTAAGCTATGTTTGGGGCCTTGCGCCGACTTCTTTAGACCCATTGGGGGATTTTTAATTCTATTTCCTCACTATGTTGATTATGATTTACACTCAGTCATGTTATGCTTAACTGTTTTTGAAATTCAGCTTTATTTACACAATTTGAGTTATAAAATGATGTTTTTGGGTCGAGTACCCCGTTTAACAGATAGCTGAAGGGGCTTACTAAGAGTTATATGATAGAGTGAGTTCGAGGGCCTGATTGTGAGGATATGAGATGCCACGAGGTTGCCTGATTTTTAGCGCTTGGGCTGAAGGAGCCCCTCTAGAGTCCGTACACACCCCAGTGAGCGCATTTACCTACTGAGTACGAGTGCCGAGTGCCGAGTGACGAGTGATTGGGAGGCATGAGTGACACTGAGGTTGCCCGAGGGACTGATACTTGGTGATTGTGAGGTATGCTGGGTGATGTTTTCCCGAGGGGCGATTTATGATTCATATTTTGGCTAGAGTGGCAATTTATGATTTATTTCATTCTACACTAGACACTTCAAGCATTTGAATTCTGAAATTGTTGGAAAGAACATTTTTTTCCAAAGGAGTTTACGGAAGTTGGCTTTTAAAGCATGTTGATTTCATACATATATATATAAATGTTGTTGGAAAGGAAGGCTGTGCTTATTGTGAACTGGGGATTTGACCTTGTGTGTTTCTTACTGCTTAGACTTGACTTAGTTTCATTACTACTGAGTTGGCGTACTCACATTACTCCCTGCACCCTTGTGTGAAGATACAGGTGCTCGTACCGAGCGTTACTCATCTATTCCTGTGCGGAGCCGGAGTCGGGACATAGAGGTAGCTGTTCAGCGTCCACACCATCTCTGTTTCCCTTTTTTATTTAGTACTTAGTTCTTCGTTTCGAGATGTTGCATTATGACTATAGGGTTATTTCGTAACACTCTTAGATGGTCATGACATGTTAGCTCCGGATCTTTGAAATCTGATATGAAACTGTAAATATGAGATTGTTGGCTAGCCTTGTTCCACGATAGGCGCCATCACAGTCGGCTTAGGATTTGATGTCGTGACAAGTTGGTGAGCCTAGGTTACATAGGACTCAACGATCATGAGAAAGTTTAGTAGAGTCTTGCAGATTGGTATGGGGACGTCTGTACTTATCTTCGAGAGGCTACAAAACCCTTAGGAACAATCTCATTTTTCTTGAATTCTGTCGTGCCATTTTTTTTATTTTGGAAAATCTAAACTTCTGTTGTTTCATTCTCTCACAGATGGTGAGGACTCGCGCTACCGATCAGGGTGACCAGCCCCCAGCTAGACTAGCGAGAGGTCGAGGCCGCGGTCTAGTCCGTAGTAGAGGTAGGGGACCGGCCCGTGCAGTAGCCGGGGAAGTACCATAGGGTCCACCTACCATTCAGGATCAGTTTCCCGCCACAGATGCTTCAGCAGGACAGGTTCAAGCACCGATAATGCCTATTGTTATTTCGAGTCATCAGGAGACCTTAGGTTAGATCTTGACTGTATGTACCACCCTTGCTCAGGCAGTTGTTGCGTCTTCTACTACCACTACTTCTCAGGCCGGGGGAGGCAGTCAGACTCCAGTTTCCCGGATATCTGAGCACGTTACTCAGGGCCATCAGACACCAGGGGCGGTTCCAGCCCAACCGGTTGCTCCAGTTTGGGACTTCGTGGTTCCGGCTATGCCAGAGGATGAGCAGCGTAGACTGGAGAGTTTTAGTAGACTTCAGCCTCGTACATTCAGTGGTGCTGAGGGTGAGGATGCCTAGGGTTTTCTATATAAATGTCAGAGGATGCTTCTTACTGTAGGGATTCTGGAGACCAGCGGGGTCTCGTTTGCTACTTTTAAGTTTTCTGGGGCTGTTTTTTCTTGGTGGGAGTCCTTTGAGAGGTGTAGGCTTGTTCGTTCAGCACCCCTCAACTGGCAGCAGTTCTGCACTATCTTCTTGGAGAAGTATGTACCCAGTCTTACAGGGAGGAGCAGCGCAGGTAGTTTGAGCAGCTGTATCAGGGGGAGCTATCAGTGATGCAGTATGAGATGTGATTTTCATAGTTAGCTCATCATGCCACCGAGTTGGTTCCTATCGGTAGGGAGAGGATTAGGAGGTTCGTGGATGGCCTCACTTATCTGCTCCGTCTTTTTATGACTCAGGAGACGGTATCAGGGGCTACCTTCGGCCAGGTTGTTGATATTGCTCGAGATATTGAGTTGGTTTGCTGCCAGGAGTGGGAGGAGAGGGAGGCCAATAGGCCTCGTGGATCGGGTGGTTCTAGTGGTGCTCCTTCTAGGGGGCAGTTTCAGCATATTAGAGGTCATTCATACAGGCCTCCTTAGTCAGCTCGCCCAGCCTATAGTGTTGCATCTTCGGGCCATGGTCCCCGCAGTTCTCAGCCAAGCCGCTCTTCATTTGGTGCCCTCCTAGCCCATAGTTCAGCTCGATCACCACAAGTTCAGAGTTCCTCTATACATGATTCTTCTAGTGGCCATTCTTGTGACAGGGGTTTCTATCAGTCATCGTCTCCATCTCTAAGGAGTTGTTTTGAGTGCGGAGAGTTAGGGCACATGTGGAGGCAGTGTCTCCGTTGTTCTGGTGGTTCTTCTCAGTAGAGGGGCCAGCCCTCGACTTTACCTCACCACCCGCCCAGACAACTAAAGATGGGGGCTAGACCGCCAAGGGTCGCCCTAGATGGGGAAGTCGTGCAGGTGGGTGCAGGCTCGTATCTATGCACTTCCAGCCAGGCCAGATGCTATGACCTCTAAGGCAGTGATCAAAGGTATTGTGTCAGTCTGTCGTCGAGATTCTTTGGCATTATTTGAACCTAGTTTTACATATTCCTATGTTTCATCATATTTTTCCCATTTTTTGGATATGCCCCGTGAGTCGCTAGTTACATCGGTCATGTGTGATATCTATTAGGGGTCTGGATACCCGACTGGACCTATTGTTACTTAGCATAGTTGATTTTGACGTAATATTGGGCATGGATTGGCTATCTGTGTGTCATGCTATTCTTGATTGTCACGCTAAGACCGTGACCTTAGCTACGACAGGATGCCCGAGGGTTGAGTGAAGAGGTTCTTCTGAGTATGTGCCTAGTAGGGTGATTTCTTATATGAATGCCCAACTTTTGGTTGAAAAGGGGTGTTTATCCTATTTGGATTTCGTGAGGGATGTCAGTGGTGAGACTCCCGCTACTGATTCGGTTCCTGTGGTCTGTGACTTTCCGGACGTGTTTCCTGCAGACCTGCCAGGCATGCCACCTGACAGTGACATTGACTTTGGTATTGACTTGGTACCAGGCACTCAGCCTATTTCTATTCCACCTTATCGTATGGAACCAGCGGAACTAAAGGAATTTAAGGAACAACTTTAAGAACTCCTGGACAAGGGGTTCATTCGGCCTAGTGTGCCACTGTGGGGTGCACTGGTGTTGTTTGCGAAGAAGAGGGATGGTTCTATGCGCGTGTGTATTGATTATCGGCAACTGAACAGGGTTACAGTGATAAACCGGTATCCCTTTCCTCGTATAGATGACTTATTTGATCAGTTGTGGGGTGCCAGGGTATTTACCAAGATTGACTTGCGTTCTGGCTATCATCTGTTGAATATTCGAGGGCCAGACATCCCGAAGACTTCCTTCAGGATTAGATATGGTCATTATGAGTTTCTAGTTATGTCTTTCAGGCTGACCAATGCCCCAACAACTTTTATGCACTTGATGCACAGTGTATTCCGGCCTTATCTGGATTCTTTCGTCATCGTGTTTATTGATGATATCTTGATGTATTCCCGATCTCGGGAGGGTCATGAGCAGCATTTGAGAGTCGTGCTTCAAACCTTGAGGGAGAAGAAATTGTATGCAATATTTTTGAAGTTTGAGTTCTGGCTTAATTCAGTAGCGTTCTTGGGGCACGTGGTGTCTAGTGAGAAGGTGCTTCCGAAGGTGTCACCCATGAAGGGTGTTATGAGGTTCGAGAAGAGGGGAAAGCTGAGTCCTTAGTTCATTAGGCCATTTGAGGTGCTTCAGAAAAATGGGGATGTGGTTTATCGACTTGCCTTGCCTCCCAGCTTATGGAGTATTCATCCAGTGTTCCATTTTTCGATGATCCGGAAGTATGTTGGTGATCCGTCTCATGTTTTGGACTTTAGCACGCTTCAGCTCGAGGGTGATATGTCATATTAGGTAGAGCTAGTGGCAATTTTCGGTCGTCAGGTTAGAAAGCTGAGGTCTAAGGATATAACTTCAGTGAAGGTTCAGTGAAGAGGACAACCGGTTGAGGATGCTTCCTAGGACACCGAGCGGGAGATGCGAAGAAGATATCCTCCCTTTTTGAGACTCCATGCATGTTTCTAGATCCGTTCGAGGACCAACGTTTTTTTAAGAGGGGGGAATGTAACGATCCGACCGGTCTTCCGTATGATTAGCCCCGTTTCCCCCATTTATGCTTTATCATATGTTTCTCAGCCTATTTATGTTGTGTTGAGTCGTTTGGTTCAAGTTCAGAGTGGTCGTGGTGAGAAGTGAGGCACCTAGTCTCTTAAATTTGCTAATAAATGGAAAAGCCAAATGGGAGTTGACTTATTGGTAAACGACCTCGGAATGTAGATTGTACGGCTCGAATAGTTTCATTAGGTGATTTGGGACTTAGGAGTGTGTTCGTAATGAACTTTTGATATCAAGTGTAGAATTAGGCTTGGATTGGCGAAAGTTAGCTTTTGGCAATTTTCCGGTCGGCAGGGGAAAATAGGCTATCGCGGTCGGAAAGGAATTCCGAAAGTTGGAGCAAGTTTATGTTTCGTTGGGGTCCCGAGGGGCTCAGGATTGATTTCGGATAGTTAACGGAGGTTTGGACTTAGGAATTTGCAGCAAAGCTTCTGCTGGTGCCATTTTACTGGTGTAGCCGCACCTGCGGATGGGGAGCCGCATGTGCGATGGTCTTTGCGCAAGTGCGGAAGAGGGGGACCTGGTCCTTGCGCAAGTGCGGAGTGCAGGTGCGGACACCTGGTCGCGTTTGCGAGCCCTTAGGTGCGAGAAGTTAGCCGCAAGTGCGGATGTCCGGACTTAAGTCATTTTCGCAGGTGCGCACGTGGGACCGATGGTGCAGAAAATATTCCGCAGGTGCGGTTTAACTAGGTAGGAAGTATAAATATGTCCCTCCGCGTATTTTTGGCATTTCTCAACACTTTTGCATGCGAGTTGAGTTATTTTAGAGCAATTTGGAGAAGGATTTTGAGGGTCTTCGGTGGAGGTAGGTTTCTCGGACTATAAACTCGATTCTATGTTATTATGTGATGGATTAAGCTTGGAATTAGTGGGTTAAATGGCATAAATTTGGGGTTTAGGGCTTGGAAAAGTGAGACTTATAATTAAGGAATTTAGGGGTTGTTTGTGGTCAGATTTTGATTCATTTTATATGTGTAGACTCGGGAAAGCATGAGGATTATTGTGATGTTTATCTAATTCCGAGACGTGGGCTCGGGGCTAGAGTTTGGCTAATTTCGGGAATTGTGCCTAAAATTGGTAGTTTTCGAATGGGCCTTGTTCCTTTAGAGTTTATTGATAATGTTAATATGGTTTTGGTTATATTCAGAGAAGTCAAGAGCTCATTCGAGAGGCAAGACCATCGCGGATTAGTATTTGGGCCGGGTTGAGGTAAATAATGACTATAAATCTTGTCCTGAGGGTATGAAACCCCGAACTCATATTTTCTCACTAGTTTTGGAGTGGCACACATGCCGGATGGCTTGTGTGTAGCGTGCACTGATTTGGATTTGGACTTGGTCCTTTCCGCGACAACTATTGAGTTGCGTATTTTACTCTAAAGCATATGTTAAATTGTGTTCTAAAACTATTTCTATATTTGGGTTGTAAGCCATTTTTGGGGCCTTGCGCCGACTTGTTTAGACCCCTTGGGGGCTTTCTACTGCTATTTCCTCACTGTGTTGATTTATGATTTACACTCAGTCATATTATGCTTAACTATTTTCGAAACTCAGCCTTATTTACACTATTTGAATTATTAAATGATGTTTTTGGGTAGAGTACCCCGTTTTACTGATACCCCGAGAGGCTTACTGAGAGTTTTCAGACTGAGTGAGGCCGAGGGCCTGATTGTGAAGATATGAGATGCCACGTGGTGGCTTAATTTTTAGCGCTTGGGCTGAAGGAGCCCCTTCGGAGTCTATACACATCCCAAGTGAGTGCGGGTACCTACTGAGTGCGAGTGCCGAGTGATTGGGAGGCATGAGTGACAATGAGGTTGCCCGAGGGTCTGATACTTAGTGATTGTGAGGTATGATGGGTGATGTTTTTCCCGAGGGGCGATTTATGATTCATGTTTTGGCCCAAGGGGCTAATTATGATTTATTTCATTTTACACTAAACAGTTCAAGCATTTTAAATTCTGAAATTGTTGGAAAACACTTTGTGTTTACGGAAGTTGGCTTTTAAAGCTTGTTGATTTCATACATACATACATATATATATATACATATATATATATACATATATATATATGCTATTGGAAAGGAAGGCTGTGCTTTTTGTGAACTGATGATTTGACCTTATGTGTTTCTTACTACTTAGACTTGATTTATTTTCATTACTACTGAGTTGGCGTACTCACATTACTCCCTGCACCCCTGTGTGCATCACAGGTGCTCGTACCGAGCGTTAGTCATCTATTATCGTGTGGAGCCGGAGTCGGGACATAAAGGTAGTTGTTCAGCGTCCACAACATATCTGTTTCCCTTTCTTATTTTGTACTTAGTTGTTCGTTCCGAGATTTTGTATTATGACTGTAGGGTTATTTTGTACTACTCCTAGATGCTCATGACATGTTCCGGGTCTTGGGGATGGTTGTAGACTGTTTAGCTATTTTATTTTGCTTAAAAGATATAAAAATTTATATACATTTATGAAATGTTGAAAATGGGTTGGAAATTTTGATAAGAAACTGTAAATATGCGATTGTTGGCTAGCCTAGTTCCACGATAGGCGCCACCAGGGTCGGCTTAGGATTTGCGGTCGTGACAGAAATTCTCAACCAAACGCTTCAAATCTTCAATACCCAAGTGTGTGTGCAAGAACCCTAGCTTCCAAAACTTGTTCTCTCTTGTCTAAGGACTGAAAATAAGCCAAAGATCTGCCAAAGATATTTTACAAATGAGCTAGGTCGGGTAATAAATTGTTTGGGGACCAAAAAGTGCGAAATTACACAATTACCCAGAACTGAAACACGATCTTCCCATTTACGAAGTAATGTTCGCATTTGCGAACACTGTCGTTTCTCTTGGCAATCGCATTTGCGATGAAGACATCGCATTTGCGAAGTTTGACTGGTTACTTTGATTTTGCATTGCGAAGATGTTTTTTGCATTTGCAAACCTTGCTTTAGTAGGCTTTCTTCGCAATTGCGAGTAAATGATTGCAATTACCAAGTATTTTATCTTCGCATTTCCCACATTTTTGTCACAATTGTGACACTTGAGGGATATTCCTAGATTTTCTTCTTTTCAGCTTCTTTTTGACTCGTGTTCAGTTGATTTTTTCATGATCACTTCAAAATCACATAGAACCTATAAAATAAAAATAAGCAACATTAAACACTTTATTTTATCAACTAAACATAGAAAAAATCTAAGATTAAAGACGAGATAAGTTGGTAAAATACCGACTTATTAAACCCCCAAACTTAAACTATTGCTTTTCCTCAAGTATTGAAAGCTACAAAATCTCCTTCCAATTGTTTAACTCAATAGTACATCAATATCATGCAAAGCCAAAAAAGGTCTACTGCAGGCATAAATACATGACTTCGATTGGTACCAACAGTTAATCTAAAGTATATGAAATACCAAAAACTCCTCATGAATTTCATTACCATTCAAATGCTCAAATACTATGTATATCAAAGTTGCAATCAAGTCGTAACACTAAAGCTTCAAAATTTGCCTCTCTATCACAATTATCTTCCCTCGTTCATTCCTCCCAATTGGAAATGAGATTAAATTCACAACTCAAGTCTCATGTTCCCTCACACTTAAGATATAATCCCACACTCATCCCATGCAATTAAAAACATAAACGGGGTATCAAATGGAAAGGGTTAACTCTCTCTCTCTCTCTCATAAAGAATTCAAATGCACAAAAGTAGTACCATAGACTTGCCCTTCATGTATTTCTCCACTAATGTAGACAAACTTGGTTCAAAATCTATTAGGAATTAAAGAGTTGTAATTTAGGCTGTTGGTTAAGGCATGGCACAATTGTTGTAAGACTGACTCAAAACCTCCACACACACTATAATTTTTAGCAATCAAAGTACACTTCCTTCAATAACTTTTCCACCCTTTCTTTGTTATTTTTATATTTCATCACCTAGTCTTTCTTTATTCACAATTCCTTATTCTTTCATTATTTCTTTTTTATTTCAAATATTACTCTTTTTCACCCTTTTTTTAATCACCTTTCACCTTTTAAGCAACTTCCACATCACAACTTTTCCAACCTTCACCCCTAAACTTAGACTTTTAGCCTATGTTCATACTTCAAAGTACTTAGGGAGGTAGGGTGCCAATAAAAATTAATAAATAATGATAGCTTGTAACATGGTTGCCAAAGAAAAATTTTAAAGGCTCAAATGGGGTTGACTAGGGAAAATATGCAAGGGTAGGAAATTTGGGGCAAGTTCTAGTCTAGTATTTCGCCTCGAAGCAAACTTCGGGCAAGTTCTAGACTACAGATGATGCAAACGAACTTCACAATAAGTCTCACCACACATGGCACATGAAAACTCAAGTGGAATACAAATCCAAAATCCAATTGGAATCAATGAATCTCAAGGATGTCACAATATAGCATACGAAGCTATTTAGTGAATTAAATGGGAAGAAATTGAGTCTAAAAGTCATGACAATGATCTTTACTTCAATCATTTTTCTTTTTCAATGGTCATGATCTCATATGCCGAGGTTTAAATCATGTTGGCACTAGCAAGCAACCAATTGGCCAATGGGCACAAACCCCAACTCATACCACTTATTCTTCCTAAATTAACAAAGACTATATCTAAACTACAAGACTAATTCCCCTAAGAAAGTTGCCTAGATATCCATCATTGAGAAAAGTCGAAACAAAAATTTACCAAAAGTTACCCGGTTCAAAAAAAGAAAATTGGAATCCTCGGAAAAAAAACCATGGTGAAAAGAAAATCAAGGATGCACAAAAATAAAACATACTATGTAAAAAAAATTTCAAGAAGCTAAGAAACATACTAATATAACACATCACATGAAAACAAAATAATATCACATGAAAACAAAATACCAATCTACCATATCCACAAGTATACAAGAAGCCACCCCAACTATAAATGTTGCAATATCCCCTATGCAACTAAAAAAAAGAGTAAAATGGTTAAATGTGCTCCTTGAATGCTACATCAATTGCTCTCCTCACTGTCGGACTTAGTCGAATCTTCTTATCCTTCTTCTTCGGACCAATGAAATGGAGCATCATCATCATCTTCTGGCTCGGTCGATGGTACTGGATCTGGAGGCTTTAGAACTTTTAATAGCCCCTTCACACCCTTCCACATGTGGGTGAATAATTTATCTCTCTTCTTCTCCCTTTTCTTCATCCTTGTGTGTGCATTTGCCAATTTGTCATGAGAAGTGCTCAAATTATGGTACATCGTGGCCAAATCAATATGCCTTCTCCAGCTTCTACGGTGATCCCCTGCTTCTTCTGATCCTCAAGATACATTTAAAAGTATTTCCTTGAAATGTATGCAGAGGGTCCCTCAGATCTTTCCCCAAGTCCCTGTGGAGTGCTAGCTACTAGGTCGCGTATCTGCCGCATTTCCTCGGAAAGCATAGCGAATGGTTCTCTTGTAGAATATGAAGGTTGGCTACCCTGGTCGGCATGAGAAGAAAATCCCAACTTTTTTTTTTCTCTTGACGGCGCCGCCCTCCTCTCTTTCCTTTAATTGGTTGATAGGCTTTCCCCACTCTATCCATCTATCCTCCGGGTCCTCCTAAACCCCAGCAAGTTGGAACAACTCAGTGATAAGAGATGGGGATATCAATGATGGACCATTCTGATGCCGATACTCCCGCAGCTCATAGATGAACATCTCACCAACATTGAGCGGAATACAATCAAGAATGCATGCTACCATCCGAGCTCTCGTTATTGGTACATTCCATATATTCGACATAAGAGAGCTGCGACGGCAGGTGATGGCCAGCCATATCTTAGCTTCATCAGTGAATTCCTTGGATATGATCCCTCTGTTTTCAGCAGCCCATGGAACATCAACACCCGGGCCTAATTTGGAGACCAACCAATCCCTTGAAACATAATCTTTTGCACGGAATGGGGCCATGTCATGGTCATGGAGGTAATAGACTTGGTTCACAACTTCTACTCTGAAATGTACCATTCTATCGTGAATCCTCATCTTTGGATTTTTCAACCTGATGGTCGGGAGTTTTGCATAGAACTCCCTCACCCATTGCTCATTGGCTCAACAAGGTTGAGGGGCAAAACAGGTCAAGTCCATGTCTACAAGTGTCTGTTGGAACTCGGGAATACGTTTCGGGACCTTGTCCAACAGTATGCCATTTTCCGGGAGCAACTTCTTCGAGATCAACTCGGCATAATACCGTTCATTACATTCAAATGACAAGAATTGGTTAAGTTTCCAAAGGACTTTCATGTGCGGATTGATCGGAGTTAGCACTCATTTTACGCTTATGGTACGTGTAAACAAATAATTGGAGTATAAACGTGGTATGGCTAGGAAATATTCTGCAGAGTGATTCAAGGATGCCAAAGAAATGATTGGACAGTCGAAACTAGTCTTATAAAAGTTTTCAGATTTTCAAATATGCAGATGTTGCTCTCTGATATCGCAATTTTGACATTTTCTTCGCAATTGTGAAGGCATCGGGTTTTCACATGATTCACAATTGTGAAGAAGGTAAGGGCTTATAATTTTCACAATTGCGACCACCTCATCGCAAATGCAAAGATCGCAAATACGAAGAGGCCATCACAATTGCGACCCATAGTCCCCATCCATAGAGCAATATTTTGACTTAAATTTTTTTCGATGAAATCACACTTTTAAACACCCCAATGAGTTTTTAGGAACTCAAATAGGAAATAGAAATCACACACAACCACAAACTAAGGAAATTTCAATGATTCGGCCAAGAGTTTCATTTTCATCGATCACATATTAAGCACAAAAATTCACTTATATTTTAACAAGGCAATGAGTACTCCGATTTCCCATTTTTTTGTAAGGAAAAGAACAAGGATCAAAATCTCAACCAACCTCACCCATAAATTGCAACACGAATTTTGTGTTTTTTAAAACAATTTATGCACAGAAAATAGGAATAAATTCAAGCCCTAGTATTTGAGAGCACGAGGCGAGAGGAAGAAGAAGATAATGTTATGAACATGTCGAGCATAAAGATTGAGCTATCATACCTTGGTGGTTGAATTTCAAAGTTGGTATAGTGAGGAAGATGATGGTCGAGTCTCTTTTGAAAAGCCCCAATTTTTCTAACTTTTCTTCAAAGTGATACACATTTACCCGTTTAACCCCTCTAATGTTGCATTTGCGACATAATTTTTGCAATTGCGAACTTTTCCTCAATTTTGCTCAATTCTTGCAAATGCGACATTTTCCTCAATTTTGCGATGGTCCAGTTTTAGCAAATCCGAACCTTAGTTCGCAAATGCGATCACTGCTTCTGAAAATTTTAGCAGCTTCTGGTTTCCGCTCTCCGGTCACTCCGACTTGCTCAAATCAACTCCAAAAAATCTAAAACTTGGTATATTAGTAAAAAATAATATTCTAAGCTATTTTAAAAAGGGAAATTTTAAAAACGACTAAAAATTTAGAAAACGATGGGTTGCTTCCCACCAAGGGAGCTAAGTTTCAGCAGACTGATGCTTGCGAACGGAGTTTCCAGGCATTGAAGGATATACTAACTTCAACACTAGCTCTAACACTCCCAGAGGGAACCGATGGTTATGGTGTCGAATACGAGGTTTTGAACATTGGATTGAGTCGTGTGCTGATGTAACATGGTGAGTTTGTAGCTTATGCTTCTAGACAACTAAGAAAGCACGAGAAGAATTACCCGACCAACAATTTAGAGTTACCAGCGGTGATTCGTGCACTAAAGATGTGAAGGCACTATTTGCATGGCATTCATGTTGATATCTATACGGATCATAAGAGCCTTCGGTATATCTTCAAGCAAAAGGAATTAAATTTACGTCAGAGGAGATGGTTGGAGCTACTAAAATACTACGATGTTGATAGTTTATACCATCAGGGGAAGGAGAATGTAGGAGCCGACGCCCTCAACCATAGATCTATGGGTAGCCTTTCATATTTGCAGCTAGAGAAGAGGGGAATAACCCATGAGATTCATCAGCTAGCTAGTCTTGGATTTCGATAATTAGATTAAGGTGATACCGGAATTACTATTCAGGACACGCCAACATCCTCTTTAGAAATTGAAGTGAAGGAACACCAGTACGAGGTCGTGTGTTAGCTCATTACAGGGATACAACCCCTTAGAAGGATAAGACACCATTTGAGATTACATGAAATGGTGCTCAGATAATGATGACGATTATGTGTCCCTAATGTTGCAGGGCTGCGGGGGAAGGTTATGGGAGAGACTCACTATTCTCGTTATTTTTTCCATCCAGGAGAAACAAAGATGTATCAGAATATCAAGGAAGTACATTCGTTGGACGGAATGAAATTGGATATAGTGGAGATTGTTGATCAGTGCCTTAACTGTCAGCAGGTTATGATTGAGCATCAAAACCCAGTGGATTGTTGTAGGCTATAGAGATTCCGACTTGGAAGTGGGAAGTAATTAATATGGATTTCATCATATTCTTACCTCATACCCAGTAAGTTCGATTCTATATTGGCGATCGTTGATAGACTTACAATATCAGCCCATTTTCAGCCTGTGAGGACTACGTATTCCTTAGAGGATTATGCAAGGTTTTAAATAAGGAGATAGTACGACTTTATGGTGTCCCTATATCTATTATATCAAATAGAGGTGCTTAGTTTACAGCTAATTTCTGGAGGTCCTTCCAAAAAGGATTAGGGACACAGGTAATTCTTAGTACTGTATTTCATCCCCAGGCAAACGGAAACGCTGAGCATACTAATCAGACACTTGAAGACATGTTACGAGCTTGTGTGATAGACTTCAAGGGTAGTTGGATGATCATCTGTTGCTTATTGAATTTGCATATAATAATAGATATTAATTCAGTATTCAGATGGCTCCATACGAAGCACTTTACAGAAAAAAGTGTAGGTCGCCTATAGGATGGTTCGATGTTGGGAAACTAAGTTAGTAGGACCAGAGTTGGTATAACATTCAATCATGAGGATTAAGATTACAAAGGAAAGAAAATTAGTTTCCCAGTGTCGTCAAAAGTCTTATGCGGATAATCAATGACGAGACTTGGAGTGTCAGGTTGATGATTGGGTATTCCTAAAGATATCACCAATGAAAGGCGTTATGAGGTTCAGTAACAAAGGAAAATGTAGCCCTCGGTACATTAGAAAATATAAGAGTATACACAAGGTAGATCGGGTAGCATATAAATTATATTTGCCTTCTGACTTGGAGTCTGTACATCCAGTCTTTCATGTGCATATGCTCTATAAATGTACAGGAGATGCTTCCTTAGTCGTGTCAGTTGACTATGTTCAGATCATAGAGCAGCTATCATATGAGGAAACTCCCGTTTCTATACTAAATAGATAGGTTTGTAGATTCAGGACTAAAGACGTAGCTTCGGTGAAAGTACTTTGGAGAAAAAATAATGTCGAAGAAATGACTTGGGAAGCCGAAGAATACATGAAGTCTAGGTATCCTCACTTATTTCCTCTTACAGAAAAATATTCAACTGAGACATCACGGCCTTAAGGTATGAGTATGGGTTCTTGTGTTAGTTATAGTCATTGGTCGTGTGAGGCCATTGTCGTTATTGATGATTGTGGAAATATGCGGCATTGGATTAATGACTTTTCTACAGGAAGGGTTGGTATTAGTATTGTTACAAAAGTGAGTCTACCAAATTTATATAGATCTCGAGGAGTTAACTATTCGAGGATGAATGTTTCTAAAGAGAGAAGGATGTTACATTTTGCATTTTCGCACGTTAAAGTTTCATCGTAAGTTAATTGACATAGACTCGGGAATTAGATTATTTTTGAGGTTATAAATGTTTACTTGGAAATACGAGTAACAATTAAACTTGTATTATGATATAAGAATACATGATCTAATTCAATACCAACTGATAAACAGTAAATTAAAAGAATGAATTGGATGATTAAGTAAATCAAACCAGTACACCAGTAGTGCGCTCGACCTCGATTCAAGATGACCTTGAGGATCGGTACTAAAGGGAAATGAAGGACAATAGTAAATTACAATAAACAGTAGGGAAGTTGAGCAGCGTATGTATATTAGTTAGTGAATGATGATGGTTAGAGATGAATGGGATCCCTCTCTATATAACGAAGGAATCTTAAATAAGGTACAATTATAATAACGGAAAAAAGCCCATGGTTCGTGTCAATAACCGCCTGATTTGACCTGCCCCGTGATCTTTGGCCGGTGACTAATATCTCTCCATTTCTTTACTGTGCCTCACTCTAGATTGATCATGCTCGGTCTCGTCTTCAGAGAGAACTTCGATCTTTATATCTTCGAGTTCAAGCGCCTTCCATTTTGACCATATTCTTGAATCAACTTCTCGTGCCTAAGAGATCTGCCATGCCCGATTTCGTCCCCGCATTTCATAGAGTGAAGTGATAAGAAACAATTTGATCCTCGATTCTTTGATACCTCGATCATGACGTTCATCCCATGACGTCAGCGATAGAATGATAGAAGGGTCGCGTCTGCGTAGTTCCCAAGGCCATTAATTAATGATGGCTGATGATTGGCCACTAGTTTTCTCAAACCGTTGAAATGGCCACTATAAATAGATCAATTTCTCAACCTTTACAATCTTTACTTCCAAAACCTTTTCTCAAATCTCTACAAGCTTCTCAACTTCTTTAACTTCATCTTCTTCTTCGGTTTGTTTTTATCATAACATAAACTTCTTCTTCTTTCCAGAAATCCACATAGTGATGGCTAAAACATCTAAAAATGTCCCTAAAAAAGAAAAAGCCACCTCATTAATGCCAGCCAGTGATCAAATGCTGGTCGAGCCCCGTATTGAAGAGTGTGTTCATGGGCCAGTCGAACTTACTTCTGAATTCAAAGTCGAAAAACCTTCCTCAGTTCATGGTTGATGTGAGCCCATGTACCGGTACATTTGTTCGACATATAATGACGATCTCAATTAGGTAGAAAAGTACTGTAACTGGGACAATAAAGAGGTGGTGATTAATTCCTCCGAGGAGGACATCACTACCCATGTGAAAAGGTTTTTAAGTGTTTACACTTACCCTTTCACATTGGGCCCCGTAGATCCAGTCATACTCGATTTTTGCCGCCAATATAGGGTTACCCTTGGCAAGATCTATACTTCTTCTTGGCATATCATCATCATGCTCAGATTCTTTTAGTGCAAGGTCAAGGGGGTGTCATCCACCCTCGACCATTTGATCAGGTTATACAGTCCTCATCTTCATCGAGGTGGGTTGATAAGGCTCCAGCACTGGGCCACAAAACCACTATTCTCGAGCATCGATGAGGACAAGGATCTAGGTTGGATGGGTCAATTTCTCTTAATCAAAAACTCCGATCTGTCCCCCCCCCTCCCCGAAGAAAATTTCATTCCCCGAGGAATGGAACATGAAACGTAAGTATTATCTAATCGATGTTGTTTACCGCTTTGCTTATTTTGTTCTTTTCTTACCCAAGTTCTTTTTTTATGACCCAGCTTCCCCTTAGTTATCTTGTGCGATTCTAGACCTCGCATGCTGGGTTCGAAAAATGGCCTCCACCTCCTCATACCCCGAGTGTTGTTGGCGTGATTTGGCCAAGGGTCGGTGGGAGGCTAAAAACCACCGTGAGCCCCCTTGCCTGTACATTGATGCTTCACTGTAGAATATTCCCGGCTAACTCGGTTTCTTTTCATATAGGTCTCGGAGACAACGTTGTAATGAGACCACCTCCGCCTAGGGATGATGAGGATCCGAAGCTGACCAAAGAGAAGTATATGATGAGAGCTCCTCCTCCCGATACCCCCAAGACAAATAAAAGCAAGGCCTAGAAGTCAAAGGTCGATCCTTCCACTCTACAAGCTGACGTAGTCCAATAGTTACGAGAGGAAATGAAGAAGGTGAGGATGCAGGCTGCTTGTTAGTAGCTCGAAAGAGGGGAAGCACTAAAGCTTCCAAGAGTGTCGAGTTGGTGGTGGTTCAAATGTTTCAATATCGGACCGAAGACACCTCGGAAGAGGATCCGAGCAAATTCCCCGAGTAATTGGTTGGTGGGAATTCCCTCCGCCGTGATGAACAACCGACGTGTGTGCCCGAAGGGTCTAGCTCTAAGGCCCTTCAAGGATAAGACAATGTCCCAAGTGACTCGCTTGGAATAATTAATATTGGCGATTCGCTGCTTGGCCCTACGTTCTCTGAAGGGAAGTTTCAAGATGCTCGGACCATGGAGACTCGCGACGTAGGGGTGGGCCCTGACAGGAATGATATTTCTAGGATTGCTTTGCAAGAGTCGACGATTGTCCCGACCTAGATGCTTCAATCATCTTTGACGAGGCTCAGCGACTTCTGAAATAAGTAAGCCTTAGCCCCTATAATTAGGATTTCTTTTTATTCTCAATATTCCAAGTCTAATTTCCCTTTTTGTGTATAGGATATAGCGCTTCATCGAGAAGCGTCTTCAAAATATCGGGCTGAGCTGACCCGATGTGAGGCCGAACTTTAAAAGATCGTGGAGAAGAGAGACATCCTCAAACTCCTCTATGTTTAAAAAGAGGAGAAGTTCCGGAACATCCGAGAAAAACCGACAAGGGCTCATCAAGAACAGACTGAACACATCGAACGGGTAATGTAGCTTTTTGGGATTTTGTTATGTATTTACTTAGCTTTGGCAATTAACACTTTGAATTTGCAGGCTGAGTATAAAAGCGAGCTGGTATAGCACCTTCGAGAGGAGGCCTAGATGAAGGAGGCCGAGACCATGGGGTGGAAGACGCGTATGGATTGTCTTTCCTCGGAGAAAGACACGCTTCGGGTAGGCTTCGAACTTACAGTAACATACCCCTTAAGTTTTATTATAAATCTCCGAGCCGTATTCTAGTCGAATTTTTGGGATAATGGAACCCTTAGGGCCGAATTAAGTGAGAATAAGGTCCCGAACTCTAAATTTATTGGCCCTTAGGCTCTTTAGATTGAGCCGATTTGGCCTCTAAAAATGGCTATAATTTCCCCTTCTCGGCTTAAAAGACTGGTCCAATGATTTGAATCCCTTTTTTCCCTTTGTGCCTTAGCACGTTTGTGTTAAAGATAGTGTGATACCTCTTAAGGGTTTTCAAAGGCTGATATTATCCAAGCCTTTTGGTTTTTTGAGGGCTGATTTTACCGAAGCCTTTTTGTTTTTTTGATGGATGATTTTATCGAAGCCCCCTTTTAATTTTTTGACGAGGGTAGCCTTTTACCCGGGTTTTCAAAGTATTTGAAGACCTATTATTATTTATTGCAGGATTTGGCTGTCTCTGATCCATTTAACCGGTTTTCAAAGTATTGCGATCCATAAACTGATGAAAATGGAGTTGCTCCTATGCTGGACTTCGATGTTGTTCGACATGCCCATAGGACTTCGAGCAAAATATCTCTCCATATTGGCTAGCTCGAGACCTGCAATCATGGCCTCGTACTCGGCCTCATTGTTAGTCAATCTATAATCTTAATTGATTGTCTAATAGTGCTACTAGTGGGCGGCTTCAAAATGATTCTGATCCCGAACCCCTTCACATTCGAAGCTCCGTTTGTGAGAAGGGTCGATACCCCTGATAACGTGTGTGATTTTAATAGAAGTTTCTTTTCAACTTCAGGCACGGGACTCGATGTGAAATCGGCCAAGAAGTCTGCTAAAATTAGAGACTTGATGGTCGTTCGGGATTGATATTAAATATCATATCCGTTGACTTCAACGGCCCACTTGGCCAATCGGCCCGATAATAATTCGGGCTTGTGGAAAACATTACAGAGTGAGTAAGTGGTTAACACACATATGGGGTGACATTGAAAAAGGGTTTCAATTTTCTTGAAGCACTTCGGGCAAGATTTCTCTACATTCCGTCTAGTCAACCTTTGTACGGCCTTTACACTATCCACGACAATGATACCTTTGATGGACTTAATCTTATTAGGCTTGATCTCGATCCCCCGATTTGATACCACACAGTTAACAAATTTTCCAAAGTCGTTCCTGAAATCACATTTATCGAGGTTGAGCTTCATGTTGTATTTTCTTAAAATCTCGAACATTTCCTGCAAATGAGTCTAATGGTACTCTGCGCACATGGACTTAACTAGCATGTCGTCAATATAAGAATTCATTTATTTACCTATTTGTTCTTCGAACATTTTGTTAAGTAAGCGTTGATATGTAGCTCCTGCATTTTTTAGCCCGAAGGACATTACATTACAGCAATAGGTTTCATACTTGGCGATGAAAGAAGTCTTTTCTTGGTCTTCTGGGTGCATTTTTATTTGGTTGTACCTAAAGTAGGCGTCGATAAAAGTAAGGATCTCATGGCCGGCCGTGGTATCGATGATGCGATCGATGTTGGGCAATGTAAAAGAATCTTTCGGACATGATTTGTTCAAGTCCTTATAGTCTACACGTATTCTATGTTTGTTCCCTTTTAGGGACTACAACTACATTACCTAACCAATCGAAATATTTTACCTCCTATGGACCCTACGTTTAGAAGTTTTGTTACCTCGTCCTTTATGAATGCGTGCTTCACCTCGGACTGGGGTCTTCACTTTTTCTTCACCGGTCTGAACTTAGGGTCCATGGTTAGTCGATGTGTTGTTATCTCCAGTGGGATCCTTGTCATTTCTAAATGTGTCACGACCTAAACCGATGGGCCGCAACGGGTGCCTGAATCATACCTGTCAAACACCCCTAAACATGCGTCTATGATATGAACCTGAATAACATTTACTGAATTACGAGAATAATGTACATGAAGTAAATCTACACAAAAAGGCATACATACATATACATACAACATACATAGGACGAGCCGGAAAGGCTACTATAAAAACCTATACATCTCAAAACCGGAAGCCATAAATGCCACATACTATCTAACGAGACATAATGTTTACAGACCTCTAATAGAAACATAATCAAACAGAGACGGGACTGAGCCACGTCATACCCATATATATCTATATACAAAAGTATCATCCCAAAATCAAAAGCAGCTCCGGATTAAGTGGAGCACGCCAACTCTCACTGATCAGGGATCCTAAGAAGGGGGACCGTCAGTTTTCCTACCTGCACCTTCGGTCATGAAACGCAAGCCCCGGGAAATAGGGCATCGGTACGAATAATGTACTGAGTATATGTAAGGCATGATGCTTAGTACATAAGAAACATAGATGAAAAATTGAATAAAGAAACCCATCTGTAAATCTGAATAACTTTACAAATCCTGAAATATTTATAATGTCATGCACGTGCATAAAAATGTCATGTAATGCATAGGTTGTACGTACATAACACCATCAAGCCTCTGAAGGCATCCCGTCATATCATCTCGGCCACTGTGGGAAAATTATCAACGTATACCAGCTCATCAGGTGGTGGTGCGCATATAACGCCATAACCTTTCCCGTATCCCATATACATATATACGTGTATATAACGCCGACTGAGTCATAGGTCAATGTACATGTATAAATGCATGAAATGCATAAGAAAAACATTAATAAGATTTTCTGAGAATGCCATAAACATCAATATTCCTTTCAGATAAACATTATAAAATACGAATTTTTCGGGGACCCATGAACAGAAGATAATAATAATTCACATGGTGAATCAAGAATATAGACACCCCTAGTATTCCTATGAATAGAGTAATTTATGGAAATTGTGCATTTGCTCGTTTCGTCAGTATAATTTGGACCATGCCAAAAGAAAGAAGGGATGACCTTAACATACTTGGAGTAGGAAAAACCTCGTATAATATTCCGTTGGAAACCTTCGTAGATTGAACTTAGAACCTAAAAATCAGATCAAGCTTCTGCGTTTTGAAACTGATGAACTAAATCAGCTTCTGTTCTTGGCATTGAAGTGCCTGGACGTTGGAGCTTCTTTTCTTATAACGTTATCCTTTTATGAAAATTAGCTCCTAAACTTTCAAACTAAGAAAGTAAACTTTCTTGCTTTCCTTTAGAATGAGTAACGTTAACGTGTTCTCATTATTTGTTCCATGTTAAAATATATTAAGACTTGTACATGTCTTGTTTTGGATAATCATTCTTTTAGTTGTTTCATTCAATTACATCATAGAAAGACACCTTGGATGTTTAATTACTTAGTCACTTCATGTGGTAAGCTAGTTCTGTCACATGTCTTTGGAGTATAATTAATTAGGTTTTATCCACTTATTAGTTAACTGGGTAATGTCCTATTACCCAGTAATTAATCAATTAGCCGCAAAAATTTAAAAACTTACTCAAATTACTTAAAATTCTATTTATTTTTAATATACTTCATATATACTTTATACATTATATATATAATATTACCATGGCCATATGGTACCTTGTATGGTACTAGTCCATAATTATCGGGTAGTATCTCTCGACCCGTACTTTTTCCCAAATTGGCCACTTTCAACGAAACTCATTTTCGTTAATTTGTCTACCCCTTTATCCTTCATAACACTTATTTATCGCTTTTTATAAATAGCGTAAGTACATTAACGTAAAGATGATCTCATCCCGAGTCTACGCTAATTAACCGAAAACGAAGCTTTTGAAGTACGAAAACGCGAGGTGTAACATTCTCCCCCCCTTAGAAACATTCGTTCTCGAATGTTAAACTCTCGTGATCTATATAAGTTTGGCAGGGTTTCCCTTGTAACAACACTACTACCAACTCTCCATGTAGAAGCTTAATATCCCAATGCCACACAGGACCATAATTATGAATAACAACCATGGCCTCACACGACCAACGACAATAACCAACACAAGAATTTATACACGTATCTTATGGTTATGACACCTTAGTCGGACCCTTCTCTGGAGGATGAAATAAGTAGGGATATTTAGACTTCATGTCTTCCTCGGCCTCCCAAGTCATTCTTTTTTCCACATTGTTGTTCCTCCAAAGCACTTTTACGGAGGCTACCTTCTTATTCCGTAGCTTACAAATTTGTTGATTTAGGATGGCAAAAGGAATTTCCTCGTATGACAAGTCCTCTATAATCTATACATCATCCGTGGGCACTACTCTAGTAGGATCGCCAATGCATTTCCGTAACATAGATACGTGAAAAACCGGATGGACAGACTCCAATTCTGAGGGCAATTCTAACTCATAAGCTACTTGGCCAACTTTCTGATTGATCCTATAAGGCCCAATATATCATGGGCTATGTTTGCCTTTCTTGCCAAACCTCATCATACCCTTAATAGGTGACACCTTTAAGAATAACCAGTCATCAACCCCGAACTCTAAATCTCGCCGCCGCACGTCATAATATGACTTCTGACGACTCCGAGTTGTCAATAGTCAATCCTTGATAAGCTTCACTTTTTCTACGGCTTGCTGAAACAGGTCTGGCCCATGTAATCCAGATTCTCCAACATCAAACCACCCTATAGGCGACCTACATTTTTGTTCGTAAAGAGCTTCGTACGGAGCCATCTGAATACTGGAATGGTAACCATTATTATATGCAAACTCAATAAGGGGAAGATGATCATCCCAGCTACCTTTGAAGTCTATCACACAAGCTCATAGCATATATTCAAGTGTCTGAATAGTACGCTCAGCATGTCCGTCTGTCTGGGGATGAAATGTTGTACTAAGACTTACTTGAGTCCCCAATCCTTTTTGGAAGGACCTCTAAAAGTTAGTTGTAAATTTAGCTCCTCTATCCAAGATAATAGACACAGGGACACCATGCAGTCGTACTATCTCCTTAATATAAAGCCTTGCATAATCCTCAGAGGAATATGTAGTTCTAACGGGCAGAAAATGGGCTGACTTTGTAAGCCTATCAACAACCACCCATATCCAATCGAACTTATGTTGAGTGCGACGTAAGCCTATGATGAAATCCATATTGGCTATTTCCCATTTCCAAGTTGAAATCTCCATAGCTTGCAATAATCCACCGGGTTTTTGATGCTCAATCTTAACCCGGTGACAGTTAGGACACTGAGCAACAAATTTTGCTATATCCTTTTTCATTACGTCCCACCAATATACTTCCCTGATATCATGATACATCTTTGTCGCTCCTGGATGGATAGATTAACAGGAATAATGAATTTCTCCCATAACCTGCCGACGCAGCCCTGCAATATTAGGAACACATAATATCCCTTGATATCTGAGGACTCTATCTTCTGTAATTTCAAATGGTGTCTTCTCCTTTTAAAAAGTGTTATCCCTATAATGAACTAGCACAGGATCCTCGTACTGGCGTTCCTTTACTTCAGTTACTAAAGTGGATGTTGTTGTATCCTGAATAGTGATTCCAACATCACCTGAGTTCAGTAACGGAACTCCAAGACTAGCTAGCTGATGAACCTCATGGGTTATACCCCTCTTTTCTGGTTGTAAATACGACAGAGTACCCATAAATCTATTGTTGAGGGCGTTGGCTACTACGTTCGCCTTTCCGAGATGGTATAAAATATCAACATCATAATCTTTAAGTAGCTCCAACCATCTTCTTTGACGTAAATTTTTTTTTTCTTGAAGATATACTGGAAGCTTTTATGATTCGCATAGATATCAACATGAATTCCACACAAGTAGTGCCTTCACGTCTTTAGTGCATGACTCACCAGGGCTAACTCAAAATCGTGAGTCAGGTAGTTCTCATCGAGCGTTCTTAGTTTTCTAGAAGAATAAGCTACAACCTTACCATGCTGCATCAACACACGACCCAATCCAATGATTGAAGTGTCACAACAGATAACATAACCATCGGTCACTTATGGGAGGGGTAGAACTGGTGCTGAAATTAATCTATCCTCTTGGGCCGCGACAGGTGCCTGAGTCCTACCTATCAAAGACCCCTAAACATGCATCTAATATATGAACCTGAATAACATATGCTGAATTACGAGAATAATGTGCACGACGGAATTATGCACAAAAATGCATACATACATATACGTACAACATACGTAGGACGAGCCGACCAGGCTTCTATAGACAACTATAGATATCAAAACTTGAAGCTGGTAAGACCACATACTATCAAACTAGACATACTGTTTACAGACCACTAATAGAAACATAACTATACAAAGACAGGACTGAGCCATGTCATACCCATATATATCTATATACAAAAGTATCGTACCAACGTCAAAAGTAGCTCTGGAATAAGTGGATCACACCAACTCTCGCTGACCAGGGATCCTAAGAAGAAGGACTGTCAGTTTGCCTACCTGCACCTGCGGGCATAAAATGCAGGCCCCGAGAAAGAGGGTGTCAGTACGAATAACGTACTGAGTATGTAAGGCATGAAAATTAGTATATAAGAGACATAGATGAAATATGGAATAAAGAAACCCATACGTAAATCTGAATAACGTTACAAATCCTGAAACATTTATAATGTCATGCACGTGAATATAAATGTCATCTAATGCATAGGTATGTACATATATAACATCATCAAGCTTCTGAAGGCATCCCATCATATCATCTCGGCCACTGTGGGCAAATCACTAACGTATACTAGCTTTTCAGGTGGTGGTGCGTATATAACGCCATAACCTTTCCCATATCCCATATATATATATATATATATATATATATATATATATATACGCGTATATAACGCCTTCTGTGTCATGGGTCAATGTACATGTATAAATGCATGAAATGCATAAGAACTACATTAATAAGATTTTCTCAGAATGCCATAAAAATCAATATGCCTTTCGAATAAACATTATCAAATACGTATTTTTCTGGGACCCATGAACAGAAGAAAATAATAATTCACATGGGGAATCAAGAATATAGACAGCCCTAGTATTCTTATGAATAGAGTAATTTATGGAAACTGTGTGTTTGCTCGTTTCTTCAGTATAATTTGGACCATGCCAAAAGTGAGAAGGGATGGCATTAACATACCTGGAGTAGGAAAAAATCTGTATAATATTCCGTTGGAAACCTTCGTAGATTTAAATTAGAACCCAAAAATCGTATTAAGTGTCTGTGTTTTGAAACTGATGAACAAAATCAGCTTCTGTTCTTGCCGTTGAAGTGCCTGGACGTCTGGGCTTATGTTCTTCTAACGTTTTCCTTTTTTGAAAATTAGCTTCTAAACTTTCAAACTAAGAATGTAAGCTTTCTTGTTGTCGTTTAGAATGAGTAGCATTTATGTGTTCTTATTATTTGTTCCATGTTGAAATATATCAAGACTTGTACATGTCTTGTTTTGGCTATTATTCTTTTAGTTGTGTAATTCAATTACATCATAGATAGCCACGTTGGATATTATATTACTTGGTCACTTTATGTGGTAAGATAGTGCTGCCACATGTCTTTGGAGTATAATAAATTATGTTTTATCCACTTATTAGTTAACTGGATAATGTCCTGTTACCCGGTAATTAATCAATTACCCGCATAATTTAAAAAATTTCTCAGATTACTTAAAAATCTACTTATTATTAATATACTTCATATATACTTTATACATTACATATATCACATTATCACGGCTATATGGTGTTTTGTATGGTACTAGTCCATAATTATCGGGTAATATCGCTCGACCCATACTTTATCCAAAATTGGCCACTTTCGACAAAACTCATTTCATTTGACTCGTATACCCCTTTATCCTTCATAACACTTATTTATCGCTTGTTATAAATAGCATAAGTACGTTAACATCAAAATGATCTCCTCCCCAAGTCTACGCCAATTAACTGAAGATGAAGCTTTTAACCTACGAAAATGCGAGGTGTAACAAAATGGGACCATGCAAAACAATCCATGTTATTAATATAACCTGTCTCCAGCTCCTCGACAGGTATTCCTTTCGCTCGGGCAGGTACTCGATTTGTATCACCTGTTCCAGCTCCTCGACCTTGATTTGGTGGCATCTGAATCTTTGAAAATAACAAATGTCTGGGGAGTTAGAAATTCCTCCTCTTCTTCTTCTTCTTCTTCATCTACTAGTTGTTTCTCTTATTCGGCCGAGGCTGGGGGTAGTTATTGCTATTTGGCCATCTATTTTTATTTCGTGCTTAATTTTTCTAAGGTCACTAGTGCAAAGATCGGTATCACTTCCTCAACCGCGAATATTTCTTTTGCAGCATGCTTCTCCATGTATACCGTTTTTACACCATATGTTGTCGGGAACGACATCATTTAGTGGAGGATCGATGGTACTGCCCTCATGTTGTGGATCCAAGGCCTTGTGAGTAGTGCATTATATCTCATGTCGCCTTCAATGACATGGAACTTAGTATCTTGGATGGTTCCAGCCACGTTCACTGGTAGGATAATCTCCCCCTTAGTTGTTTCACTGGCTATATTGAAGCCGTTGAGGACTAAAGATGCAGGTACAATCTGGTTCTAAATTCCGAGTTGCTCTACAACCCTTGATCTGATGATGTTTTTCGAGCTACCTGGATCCACTAAAACTCGCATAACATGCACTTTACTTAACAAGACAAAAATTACCAGAGCGTCATTGTGTGGCTAAGAAATGCCTTCTAATTCTTCATCATTGAATGATAAAGTGCCTTCGGGCATATAAACTTGGGTCTGCTTTTCTCTAGTGATCGATACCTTGGTGCGTTTGAATATGGGTCCTTGCGAAACATCGACCCCACTGACGATCATGTGAATGACATATTGAGGTTTTTCTTGTTCATTCTTCTTGTTAGTGTCTGTTTCTATGAAGTGATTCTTAACTCGCTCACTGAGGAATTATCGAAGATGGCCCTCTTTGAAGAGTCGAGCTACCTCTTTCCTCAATTGCCTGCAATCTTCAGTCCTATGATCGAGCGTGTCATGATACTTACACATTAAATTCGGGTTGCTTTGAGAATGATCGATCTGTATAGGTCTGGGCTACCTAGTTTCTTTGATCCTCACGATAGCTTATACTATGCTTGATGCATCGACCCTATAATTTTACTCTGATATCCGAGGTGCCTCTGTGGGATACTTGTCACACCTAGTTTTTCTCATAAGTCCTCTAGAATTTTTTGATCGATCGCTTTTTCGATCATTCTGTATGGAGTTGCATCCCTAACCGTTATTCCTTCGATATGCAACATATGGCTGGTACCGATATTTATTTGACTTTGGCTTTCTATCGATGTCCCTCAAACTTTTACCTGTCGACCGATTTGGATGTACTGAACCGGAATGAGCTCCCAATTAATCTTCCTTGACCCTAATCTTCGATTGATATCGATTGTGAACATCTGCCCAAGTTACAACTGGGTACAATCAAATTTTGTCTCAGCTGTTGTGATGCTATCGAACTCTATTCATTCAACCCTTGGGTGAAAGCTTACACAGACCAATCATATGTGACCAGTGGATGTTCCAATAATTCCATTTTGTATTGGGACAGGAACTATCTAAGCATCTCATTATCCTTTTGTCTTACCTTGAAGATATCTGATTTCATTATTGCGACCTTTATGGCTCTGGCGTGTGCCTTTACAAAAGAATCCGCCAACATGATGAATGAATCGATGCAATTTGATGATAGGTTGTGGTACCAAATAATTGCTCCCTTCGACAGTGTTTCTCCAAACTATTTCAGTAGCACAGTCCCGATCTCGTTGTACTCCAAATTATTAGCCTTAATGGCGCATGTGTAAGAGATAACATGCTCATTGGGGTCAGTGGTCCCGTTATACTTGGGTATATCAGGCATACAAAATTTCTTTGGAATGGGCTTCAGAGCCGCACTCGGAGGGAAGATTTTTTGCAGAAACTTCTTCGACTCCATTCCTTTCAAGATAGGGGTTCTCCTGGTATCTAGTCAACTCGAGAGTTATAAGTCTCCACCTTTTTTTCATTGGCTTCGATATTTGGAGCTCTGTGCTGGTTTTGTAACTGAGAAATAGCAGTTTTCTCAGCCTGAAGCATTGAATATCACTTGGAGTCTGACTCATTCATCTATTTTTTCCTATGTACCACGACCATCAAATCGGCCTTCTTTGTGTACACTCCCCTCGAGATTCCCGCTTAAATTAGCATTCTGAGCAGCGTGCAAACTGACATCATCTGTGTTGATGGGTGGTGCTCCTTCGAGATCAGCATGAGGCACCTCAATTCCTGGAGCAATCACATTTTTGTTTCCCTCGTGAAGTCTAAGGCCATTGTCACCATGTGTGGATGCGTTTAGTGAGTTTGACATGTTTCATCCAGAAAGCAAAAATTCTCGACAAAGGAAAGCGTAAAATAGTTTTTTTTACCATAGTCAATACTAAACAATCACAATTATACTTATCCATACGCTGGTCACCAAACTGTTCATCTAGAAACCCGAGTAACAGTTAAACTTACATTTTTGTTATAAGGATACGTGATTTAATTCAATACCAATTGATAAAAAGTGAATTAAATGAACGAATTGGGTGATTAAGTAAATCAAACCAGTATACCAGTAGTGCGCTTGACCTCAATTCAAGATGATCTCGAGGATCGGTAGTAAGGGTAATGAAGGACAATAGTAAATAACTATAAATAGTAAGGGAAATAGAGATGTGTATGTATATTAATGAGAGAATGATGATGGTTACAAATGAACGGGATCCCTCTATATATAAAGAAGGAATAATAAATAAGTTACAATTCAAATAACAGAAACAAATCCCATTATTCGTGTCAACAACCGCCTGATTCAACATGCTCCCGTGATTTCAGCCGTGATCTTTGACCGGTTGCTAATATCTCTCCATTCCATTACTATGCCTCACTCGAGATTGATCACGCTGGACCTCAATATTTAGATAGCACTTCGATCTTCATGTCTTCGAGTTTGAGCTCGGTCCATTATGAGCCTATTCTTGAAGCAACCTCTCGAGCCTACGAAATCGACCATGGTCGATTTTGACCGTATACAATAAGCATTTATGCTATTTTCCTCACATATGTTATTCACGTAATTCAGCAGTTTATTGACAAATGTCATTCATAACCTGCCATTAATTCATGTTTATATTTTAGATGCATGCTTAGGGGTGTTCGACAGGTAGGTCTCCGACACTCGTCATGGACTTTTGGGTCGTGACATTTATTGTTCTTGGTAGCCCATTCTCCTAGTATCTGGTGTACTAAAGCATATGAATCTCCGGTTACTAGCGACTCCTAAACATTAATGTCGATGGTCAATTTGAGTCCCAAGATGCAAGCCTCGTATTCTGCCATATTGTTGGTGCGCATGAAATTGAGCTTTGTGGATACCAAATAATGTTAATAGGTTCGGGAAACTAAGACAACCCCAATGTCCACTCCCTTGAAGTTGGTTGCTCCATCAGAAAACATCCTCCAACCATCATATGTTTCGGCAATATCCTGACCTACAAACGAGACTTCCTCGTCGGGAAAATACGTCTTCAATGGTTCGTATTCTTCGTCTACGGGGTTTTTTTCCAAGAGATCGCCCAATGCTTTCCCCTTAATCTCCTTTTGAGTCATGTAGACAATGTCGAACTCACTTAGAAATATCTACCATTTTTCTAACTTACATGTACGCATTGGTTTCTGAAAAATGTATTTTAGGGGATCCATCCTTGATATGAGAAATGTAGTGTACGCACAAAAATAATGTCTCAACTTCTAGGCTACCTAGTAAGGTGGGAACTTCTTACTCAGATTATATGTCGCCTCATATTTCCTCTCAGTTTCATCATGTTACCAAGAAGCAACCAAAAGCTCCGTCCAACACCAACAAATACAATTACAAAGGTCTTCCTGGCTCTGGCGGGACCAACACAAGCGGTTTAGAAAAGTACCCCTTTATTTTTTCAAAGCCTTTTGACATTCTTTGCTCCAGCTCATCGCAACATCTTTTCTAAACATATTGAATACTAGCTCACATATCTTCATTTATTATGCTATAAAATGGCTGATGTAATTGATGCATCACAGAAAACACATCACATCGTTCTTGTTCCTTGGAGGTGGGCAAGTCCTGGAAAGCTTTGGTTTTTGACGGGTCTAGGTGAATACCACTACAACTGACAATGAAACCCAACAACTTAACAGTGGGGACTCTGAAGGCACATTTTGCACGGTTCAACTTCAAATTGTATTTTCGAAGTCGGTCGAAAAACTTCCGCAAGTCTGCATTGTGATCTGAACTTCTCTTAGATTTGATGATAACATCACCCACTTACACCTCTATTTATTTGTGTATCATGTTGTGGAAATGAGTCGTCATGAATCTTATGTAAGGTTCTCCAGCATTCTTCACATCGAATGGCGTCATTTTGTAACAATATATCCCCCATGGCGTGATAAAGGATGTCTTTTCGGCATACTCTTCGTCTATCAAAATTTGGTGATATTCTGCGAAGCAATCCACAAACGATTGAAGTTCATGCTTGGCGCGGTTTGTCGATCAGTATGTGTATGTTAGGCAACGGGAAATCATTCATAGGACTTGCACGACGTGAGAAAGGGGAATTGTCACTTGCACCAAGGGTTTAGGTTGAAGCAGCAGGTACTCGAACTCTAGTTTCGTTTATGAGGAAGGGATTGAAGCTTTTAAAGCAATGCTTGAAGTAGATTTTTTGCTCTGTTCAAATCTCGATAGTCAACACACAGCTTCAAAACCGGGACAATGTTGGATAACCAGGTTGGGTATTCGACCACATGAAGAACCTTGGCTTTGATTTTCTTGGTAACCTTTTCGTTTATCTTCAGAGTCGTAGGTTCATCAGGATATGTAGGTTCATCTGGATATGGTTACCTCTTATTTTATCTTACTTATGTTGCGTTGTCTCATTACATGTTAGAGTCGTAGGTTCATAAGGATATGTAGTAATTACGCTGAATATAATATAGAAAGATAACAACAAATAAGCAAAAAGCATTAATGCATAAATAAAACTTAAAATTGACAACAAGTACGACTCGGTGGCTCGAGTAATTATTTCAAAATAAACACTAAAAATGTATTAAATGACTAAAAGCAATCTTAAAATAAATCATGTTAATATCGCCAAAGCTACCCAAGTACTCGGCGAGCTCGGGATGGTACATCAGTCCAGTTTTTGAGAACAGCTCTTTCTCCCAGGATCTGAATGGTAAGGTCTTCCTCCTCCTCCTCATCTAAAATTGCACTGCACTCCATATCTTTTATGTCCAGAAACAGCTTCCTCATACTGGCCATAATCTCTTCTTCTTCGGAACGCCAAGTTACATGAGTCTGCTCAAATGTCGGTTGCAGCAGTGGTATGGGTTGTTCCAACAGATAATAATCAGTGCGCCATCTTGGTATTCTTTCACATTCATGCTTCCCTTTGTGCATGCCTTTACCCACTATTTTCAAAGTGGTCAACGGGCATATGTTCAGGCTCGAATCTCAATCTATCATGACCCTGGCAGTGAACTTGTCTTCAAATTGCAGAGTGATATACGACGCTTTGTTTTGAATTAACACTTCCGGCGGTAGCTCATTTTCAAGGAATGTAATTTTGTGACTCTCCAGTACATGTCCTACCATGTTAGCCATCTCCCCAGTAGTGATACCAGAGGGCACATGAGCTTCAGATAACACTTTTATCAAGGCATACTTGTGCGCGCATCTGAATATTGGAACAACGACAAGATGGTTATCTGGGCGGGATTCTTTTTCCGGTAATCAACAACAAAGTACTCCCTCGCTTGTACCTTCATCCAATGATCGCCAGTTCCTGTCTCAATGTCATTTGGCCTACATGTAGTCTCTTTTGTTGTTCCTCCAAGATTCCGGGTGTATAAACTCTGCCAGTGCTGGTCATAGCTTGCGCAACACCTATCTCTTCCAACTTGTCTTTTACTTTTCTTCTTTCCTCTACAACTAATCCCATGGATATCATGAGACTTATAAGACGATGTGGGGGATACCATCACAATAAAAGGCGTAGATACTTCGACCTCAAACGGTTCCTAGGTTTACATTATAATCGGCGAGAGGGTGACAGGAGATATTTAAGGAGCATCCCCCTCTCGAATAAGTTTGATGAATCCCTCCTAATCCCATTCCTCATCGGTTTCTATCACATTCTCTCCCTTGTCCCTATGATCCGAGAGAGGGTTGTTACGAACATTTGGTACGGCTTCCTTTGCCTGTATAACTTCGGTGTCGATCAGTGTCTGAATCTTGTCCTTCAACATGTGACATTCCTCAATGGTATGACCCTCCATGCTTGAATAATAGGCATAAGTTTTGTTGGGGTTAACCCACTACAAAGGGTTCTCAATAGCAACAACAGTAATAGGGGTGACGTAACCAGCAGCCTTTAGTCTCTCATACAGTTGGGTTGTGGGTTCATCAATTGGAGTGTATTGTCTAGGAGCTCTGCAGTCAAAACTTGGTCACGTCTTTGGGTAGTTTTGTCTTGAGGGTGGAGGTGAAAGGTAACATGCAGGTTGGGTATTATATGTATGTTAGGTGGTGGCAGGTTATTTGTATTTTGGAGGTGAGGGTTAAAATGTTGGTGGAGGTGTTTGGTATGTAATGGGAGACTTAGGTCCTTGGGATACAATTACGGAACCCACTTATATTTTCTTCGAGATGCCTCCTGATTGCAAGACCTTGTTTGTGGCTTGCAATTACTTGAAATTGGTCACCATCCTGCTTTTGATTCTTTCTTCTATCCTTTTCCTAACTAGATAATGCCTGAGAACTTGTGATTCTAGATAACCATCAACCTTTCATAATACTGCATATCTTGAGCTCTAACCAAGATCTTGTTCATTTGTTCTTCTTCAAGTTGCGGCCTCACCTTGGAGGCCTCTGATCTCCAACGAGTAGCATACTCGCAGAAGGTTTCTGTCGGCTTCTTCTTAAGGTTTTGGATAGAGAAAATGTCTGGCACGTTCTCTGTATTGAACCTGAATCTATCCTTAAAACTTGATGCCATGCTCATCCAACTCGCCTACTTCTTCGGATTCTGACTAATACACCAAGATAATGCGTCTCCCAAAGACTTTTCATGAGCGGTTTCATGCGCATTTGTTCATTCTTATCCACTCAAACAAGCCTGTCATGGTAGTGATACATCTTATATTTTTGTACGTTAAGCTTTATTGTAAGTTAATCGTCGTAGACTTGGGGATGAGTATATTTTTGAGGGTATGAGAATTTATGCTATTTATAACAGGTGATAAGTAAGTGTCGTGAAGGTTAGAGGGTAAACAAATTAAAGAATACGGGTTTCGTTGAAGGTTGTCAATTTGGGATAAAATACGATCTGAGCTATAATACCCGTTATTTATCGCCTAGTTCCATACAAGGTTGATATTTAGTGGGAGATTAATCAATTAATGAAATATTTTTATAAGCCTAACCCCCCACCGAACGTGGTAGCAAACCACTCCAAACTAATGACTCTTAAGTTATTGTGGCTAAGCCACCACATGAAGTGGGCCCACACACATTCAAGTAATAGACCTCTCTAATTAAAATAGAGGTGCATATATCAAATTTTAAGTACGGATCTTCAACAATTCAAACAAGATTGTTAGCATCTTAGAAACGAGTGATTTTGCAATTTTCAGGGAGTACAGTGCAATCTTTCTCAAGAATATCGTACAAATTTTTATCTACTCCGATCTTGTTGTCACGTGTTTTGTCAAAATTGACGTGTGTTAGAGGGATTGTCAAGAGAATCGACTCAGATATGTTAAGGCTATCCCTTATTTCTTTGGCATGATCATACGGTACAAACGAAACGAGCAAATGCACAACTTTCATAAATATGTCTATTCATATAACTACTAGGGGTGCCTATGTTCTTGATTTCCCATGTGAGTTATCATTATATCTTCTGTTCACGGGCCTCAGAAAAATACGTAGTTGATAAATTTATCTGAAAGTCTTATTAATTTTATAACACTCCGAGAAATCTATTAACGTATTTCTTATGCATTTCATTCACTTATACATGTACACTGACCCATGATCGGATGTAGTTAATATATGCGTATATTATATGTATATGGAATGTGGGAAATGGTTAAGGCATTATATACGCACCACCACCTTATCAGCTGGTACATGCTGATGAATTGTCCCACATTCGCCGAGATGATATGATCGGATGCCCTCAGAGGCTTGATGATGTTATGTACACCTATACCTATTCATGATACGACATTTATACGCACGAGCATGATACTATAAATGATTCATGTTTCAGGATTCACAAAGTTATTTAGACCTACAAGTGGTATTCTTTACTCCATGTTTCATCTACGTCTTTTATGTACTGATTTTTAAGCCTTACATACTCAGTACATTATTTGTACTCACCCCCTATTTCCTGGGGCCTGCGTTTCATGCCCGCAGGTGTAGGTAGATAGGCTGACGGTCTTGCACTTTAGGATCCTTGATCAGCGAGAGTTTGTGTGCTCCACTTGGTCGGGAGATTCATTGAGTTTTGGTATGATATGTTTTTATACATATATGGGTATGATGAGGCCTGGTATCGTCCTTGTATAGTTGTATATTCTATTAGAGGTATGTAGATAGATATATATTATTGGATAGTATGTGGCCTTGCCGGTGTCCAGTGTTGGATATACAGTTGTCTATAGCAGCCTTGCGGGCTCGCTCTACCGTATTTCGCGTGTATATGTATATATGTCTTTTGGGCAGGTTTCCCTCACGTATGTTATTCTCGTAATTTAGTAGGTTATTGAGAGATTTTATTCATGTTTATATCTCAGACACATGCTTAAGGGTGTTGGATAGGTAGGAGTCGAGCGCTCGTCATGGCCTATCGGTTTGGGTCGTGACATGTAGGTTAACAGATGCACCTTTGGATCACTAGTTCCATCAAACATCTCAAACATGGGAGGTTTGTAACCCTCCGACAATTCTACATCTGGATGGATACACAAGTCTTTGTAGTTTAAACCTTCAATACCCTTCACACCTTCAACACTCTAGATTCTTCCTGTTAGTTACTTCAGTTCTTCTACCATGTATGGGGTAAGTCTTCTACGTATATCGAGTTTCCTTGATGATTTCCTGGAACTTGGGTATATAGGCAATCATTTGTTGAAGCTTGAGGAGGATCAAGGGTAAGTTGTGGTGCATTTTGATGAGTGTGATAAGTGGTGGTTTCTGGATACTGGGTTGGGTGATGGTAGTGTTGTTTATGAGTTTTCACTAGTGGTGGGTTAAGGTTTTGAGGAGGTGCGGGATTGTGATATTGGTGCGTTGTGGGAAGATTCATAGCTATGGGTGGTGGATTTTTGTTTTGTTTGTTTTGCAGTGATGTTTAGTTTTGAGTAATTGTGTTTTGATGGTTGATGTCAAAACATTTAAGGTAAGGGAGAGGTTTGCCATATTTGGGACCTACTCAAGCTCACCCTGCAGCTCAAGGATTTTCTACTCCAAAGTAAGACCAACTCATTCTGTCCTGGCGTACTTTTTCCGTCCGAGGTTTCAACATTCTCTACTATGGTAGCATTGTCTTGTTGGTTAGCACATAGATCATCCATCTTCCCTTTGCCTTTGCCTTTCGGGTTGCTAGGTTAAGCAGGTGGTTGATGACCTATGGATATGGTGTTGTAAGCTGATGATTTCCAGAATGCACGAACCAACCTTTGGGGATGTCAGTAATCAAAATAAAGAAAAAACAAAAGGTAACCAAGTCAGTAAGACGAAGTAAAATGGTGATCAAAATATTTAAGCATGCATTACATAAGGTCATGCAATAATTCACGTCCTAATTTTGGGACCTTATTGTGACCGAGGTAGGCCTAAACGACACATACACTTGAGAAGAGTCATGCCAACATTTGCTTCATTCCATCAATGCGAAAATAATCCAAGTCAATCTTTCAGCAAATCGAATAATAATTATAAAGTCACTAATGGAATTAAGCCTCATTATATCAAAATTTAATCTAGAAAGCAGTAAAGTACATTATCTCCTAGTCTACATGGTCTTTGAAGGACCTTCTCCATTATTGGCTCTCTTTACTCCATCAATCACATTCCCAGATCGCACATGTCCAATAGTATGTAAGCCTTTTCCATCTTCCCTCCTTCATCATCGCCCATTCTTTGACAATCCCAAATACTCTTACTCATCTTTCCTTCTAGTTCCATCAATCCTTGTTCGTTATATTTTATCCTCACTGTCGACTTATTTGCAATTTCCTTCCACTCTCTACTCGCTTCAATATCCACCCTATGCTACTCTAGATGTTCAGCTTCAGATTTGAACACTATTTTTTCGTAGCCTCTTGTACTCCACCTGCGCCTCAACCACCTTATTTATGATCTTATCTTTTATGTTGAGCCCTGATTTTACGTTCCTTGCTATGTCGTTCTCCAACAATAAGAGATAGTAGTACATATGACCGACGTGATACATGTCAGGCTCAATAGTCTCTCCTTCCACGGTGATCTTTTAGTTCCATATATGCTGGGCTTCAAAATTGAATGGGGTGACATCTCCTTTAAAATATTCTTTATATTGAACCATGTTGGAAACTCGAGGTATGACTTGTATTCACCCAGCTTACCTCATTACCTTTATAGGAGCATGTGGGTAGATGCCTCACATCCCGATCAATACAAAGTTAGTAGGAAACCATTCAAACATCCAATGCACTTTCTTATCTATCAGATTGCTGAAGAAACGCACCCAACCTATAGCATTTCCAAGCTTTGCAAACCTATCAGGAATGAATGTCATCTTCTTTGGATGATGACTGGCTATATAGTCACTTAGTGGCCTTTACTGAAGCTCTTGGCGACAATAACCCCCTTGAAGATGTTCCAGCAGCCAAACTTGTAGCAAGAGATTACAACCCTCGAAGTGTCTGAACCCATGCTTGCACCGATGCAGATTGTGTACGGCTAAAATCGGTGAGCCCAATTTTATGATTATTACGGAACTCCATAGCCCGTCTTAAGAGGGAGGTATGAAATCAAGACCATCATGAAAAAGCAGAAAATTCCCAAAAGGCACGTGGTTAAAGCTGACCAAGTCCGCAAAAAAAGTACAAGTATGTACCGTGACATTAAATAGTTGTACGAGCTACACTTCTTTGTAATAAATACACATGTACTATGTTGGGATTCCCCCTATTTTATATAGGGACCCTTTTCACTTTGTAACATATATGATATTCAATACAAGAACAAGAACATTCTCTACTCTCTAACGCAAGCATTTTCTACAATTGTTCCTTTAATTTATTGCCTTTCATTTATGGTGTTCATGAATTATTCTTCATTTATTCCTTATTAATTATCATAAAGAGGCCATCTTCAAGGCTTTCAATACTTTTGTATTCTCATCGACAATTTCTGTCAAACCCTCGAGCTCGACCTCGAGGCCCTATTTCGACCTAGCTCATAACCGCTCGGTTTGCATAACTCTATTATCCTTCGCTCTTGCCTGACTTTTCTTACATCTCACTTAGCATCTATTGCCTAAACAACTAGTATTAAAATAGATCACATATTTTTAGAACCACAAAATCAAATATAATTATAATTACCATTTTCACGGTAAACAGTTTGGCGCCCACCGTGGAGCTAAACATAATAGTCATTGTTTTAGTGTTGGTTTTCTAAAACCACAAATCATTCTTTACACTTTTTCTTGTCCAAGAATCTTCAATTTTAGGTCAAAAAATATCTAACTCACTGAATGCACATGAAGACAACGGTCTTGAGGATCATGAAGAAAACGGCGCAGCTACTTCAGGTGTCGGTGTACCACCGCAAAAACCCTGAAGGGGCACAAGTGAAAATTCCCGTTGATGAAGCCTCACGAAACGCTCAACAAGTCGATGTAAGCTCTCACACAGCAGAAGTGTGCACGAAGGAGACCAACATGAAGCACAAAGATCACCAACTCAAAAGGAAAGATAAGTTAGCATGCATGTCATTTTTGAGATGTTGTAAGAACAACAAGTGGCTATTGCTCAGCTACAAAGCCATCAAAGATCTTCAAGCAGAGAACCACCAAAAAACGACTCCTTGAATCGAACACGCACAAGAAAGGTTGAGCAATAACAGGTCAACAGCCGACCCCGCCATTATTAAGATGCTCGAGCACCTCACAAAGAGGATTAAATCAGGTAAAAAGAAGATAGAAGCTAACGTCAAAAAGGTTGAGACCTATAACTCGAGGGTCGATCAGATCCCGGGCGCACCCCCGATTCTGAAGGATGTAGATTCAAGTTTGTGCAAAAGCCATTCCCATTAAGTGTGGCCCCGAAGCCCATCCCGAAAAAATCCAGAATGCCCAATCACCCGAAGTAAAACGGGACCTCGGACCCGAATGAGCACATTACTGCTTACACTTGCGCTGTGAAAGGAAACGACCTAAAAGATGAAGAAATTGAATCCGTCTTATTGAAAAAAAATTGAGAAACGCTATCCAAAGGGGCCATGATGTGGTGTCATAACCTGCCCCCAAACTAGATAGAATCATTTTCCATGATGTCAGATTCTTTTGTGAAGGAACATGTTGGTGACATCAAGGTCGCTACGAGGAAATCTTGCGTCTTCAAAATCAAACAAAGAGAGAATGAGATGTTAAGGGAGTTCGTATCCCGCTTCCAACTAGAACGGATGGAATTACCACTGGTCTCCGATGATTGGGCAGTGCAAGCTTTCGTTCAGGGCTTGGATGAACGAAGCTCGATAGCTTCAAAGTAGTTAAAGCAAAACTTAATCGAGTATACCGCTGTAGTTTTGGCGGATGTGCAAAACACGTATCAGTCAAAGATTAGAGTTGAGGATGACCAATTGGAATCCCCCTCGGGCTCTGTGTATCATAGTATGATCTTAGCAAAGAAATCGAGTCTTCTAGAAAGAGAGACGAGGCCAATCAAACAAAGGTATCAACCGTATATAGAAAACAAGAGAAATATCCCGAGGCGCAACATGCCTATAACTGATCAAAGGATTGATCGAGGCCAGAATCCTCGGAGACTTATGAACAAAGCAGGGTTCGACATGCACACAAGGGCGGTAGAGGCACCCCGACTATCTGAGTACAACCTGAACACTGATGTTTCAGACATCGTATCGGCCATAGGTAAAATCAAAGAAACTTGGTGACCAAGACCCATACTATCAGATCCTTCGCAAAGGAACCCTAACTTGATATGTGAATATCACAATATCCACGGCCATAGGACAGAGGATTGCAGACAACTCCGAGAAAAAGTAGCCCGAGTGATTAGCAAAGGGCAACTTCGAGTATTCCTCAGCGACCGAGCTAAAAACCAATTTCGGGAAAGAGAGGCGAACATGAAAAATGAAATAGAAGAACCACTGCACGTCATACACATGATTATTGGTGGAGTCAACATCCGTCGGGGACAAATTTTCAACTGAACAAATGTATCCATCACCCGGGAAAAGTGAACTCGGAGCTACATACCTAAAGATGCTCTGTCATTCAGCGAAGATGACATCAAGACCGTATCTCAGCCTCATAATGACGCACTGGAAATTTCATTTCTTTTAAATGAATTTCAAATAAAAAGTGTTCTCGGGGATCCATGTAGCTCCGCCAACATAATTAGGTCGATGGTGGTAGAGAAACTCGGATTGCTTGACCAAATCGTGCCCGCCTATCGAGTCCTCAACCGATTCAACGTGGCGAGCAAGAATATGAAAGGGGAAATCATCCTCCCAATCAACGTCGCTGGTACAATTCAAAATACCAAGTTTCATGTCAGCAAAGGTGACATGCGATACGATGCGTTGCTTGGAAGGCCATGTATTCATAGTATAAGGGCAGTGCCGTCAACCCTTCATCAAATGATGAAGTTTCCTACGAAGGATGGAGTAAAAATAGTGTACGGAGAGCAGTATGCAACAAAATAATTCGCAGTGCCGGATGTTGCACCGACACCGACACCTTCTATATCGAAGGAGCCAAAAAACAAGCAAACAACCAAGTAACAATCACAAATTGCATCCTCGAATGAATGAATAAAGGAACGTGTCGCGTCCTCGGAACGTGTAAATGAAGCATATCAAGGCTTGAACGCCACCACAGCTAAGGTCAATCCTCTCCCTATTTGCTTCACCTTTTATACTAAGTTATGTGCAGGTGTTCGATTGAAAGGAATCGAATCACCCTCCAGCTCAAAGGCCTTAGGTTTTAAAGTGTGCGTTGTACTCTTTTTCCCTCGCATCGGATTTTATCCCAAATGGTTTTTAACGAGGCAACATCCATATGCTACCTAAGGAGAACTCACCACGTATTCAAGGCTTGTCTTCGATCAACCTCAATTACTGAGGGCATCCCCCCAGGAGATCACTTCGTCGAAGAAACTAAAATATGCCAAAGAGGGTCTCCACTGGAGAACGATGTATAGGACAAAACGGTCGAATGAACCGTGTCCACGTACAATAATCAAACCCTCGATGGTGAAAAAATGTATACTTGTACCAAGTAATCGAAGGAGAACCTCTTATCATCAAAACACTTTATGCATCAAAGAAGTTTGCTATTTTCATAAGAAACGGCCCCACGGAAAGAAACTTCCTGAATACTTGGAGACTTACACCAAAAACTCGAAGCCGTAAGACCCTAGAGCCGACAACTTCGAGCCCATAAGCCCTCAATGAAGCAATATCGCATCTATAATACCTCAACGAGGCATGCTCAAACTGGTAATCCATCTACGAGGCAACGTCAAATTTGTAAGACCTCAAAAAAAAATGCATAACCCCGACTCGGGGACTATCCTCGACAGTCGGCTCATCGAGCTACCTAACTTGAAACTGTTTGACCTCAATCTGGCAACTTCATGATTATAATCCCTCCATGAGGAAATATCAGCAATATAAGCCCTCCATGAGGCACCAATGTAAGTCCTCCACGAGGCAATATCAAAACTATAAGACCTCAAGCAAGGTATGTACAAATTTGTAAGACCTTAAGAAGGCATAATCCCGATATCAAAGTAAAGGCTATATATCAAACTTGTAAGACCCCTAAAAAGGCATACCCTAGACAGAGACGCCAAGGGTATCTCACTCGGGGAATGTAAGCCTTCCATAAGGCACTATCAACAGTATAAGCCCTCCATGAGGCGATATCACCAATGTAAGCCCTCCATGAGGAAATATCAACAGTATAAGCCCTCCTTGAGGCGATATCACCAATGTAAGCCCTCCACGAGGCAATATCAAAACTATAAGACCTTAACGAGGTAATATAAAAATTGTAAGACCTCAACGATGAAATATTAAATCTGTAAGACCTCAAGCAAGACATGTACAAATTTTTAAGACCTTAAAAGGCCTAATCCCGATATCAAAGTCAAGGTTATATATTCGAACTTGTAAGACCCCTAAAAAGGCATACCCTCGATAGAGACGCCAAGGCTATCTCACTCGAGGACTAAAAGTGTCATGCCCCAAAATCGAGGGACACGACCGGCGCTCAACCGGGTGGCCCCAGTCAAGCGGACCTGGATTTGCCTCACCTATCCCACGCGTTACCCCATGATTCCAATATACCTTATTCATGTGAATTAGCAATTTGAGATTTAACATAAAACTCCAGTTAAATTCATGTTTGCCCCTTACCATTAACAACATTTGATACTAAATACTTGCAAGATACATACAACATACATACTTCTACCACGTGGACCACGATTGTCACTGCCCAAAATACATATGTACAATACCCACATTATGTCTATTGAGCCTCTACGAGTGATAAGATTTTACACAATACTTGCCGGAAACAAGGCTCCGGCTATACCTTACAATACAAAGTAGACCCAAAAGAAGGTGGCATGAACCACACATGGCCGCGAGAGGAAGTGGGGCTCACCAATTCAACTGCGGATTGGAGAGGAGGCACTACTGATGGTGGACTGAATTACCTGCTGTAGAACCACCTAGATTCATATAAGAAAATGTAGCGCCCCTAGCAAAAGGGACGTTACTACTGTGGAGTAGTACTAGTATGTATGAAAAAACTTTATCCCAAGTACAATCAAACAATACACAAATAAGAGACAAGAATAGAACCAATCAATCAATGCACTTGGAAAGAAACAACCAAAATCAACAAATTTCACAATCTCTCCTTTCCCCCTTTCAACATCACCATATTCAAGAGTTTCATAGATTTTCATTTCAGTAGTGATAACGATCACATTATATCCTTATTACCTCGACCACCCTTATTATCTTGGTCACCCTTATCACCACAACCCATCAACCTTATTACTTTGTGTTGCGGCGCGCAACTCGACCCTGCCTGATTATTTAAGCCATCCTTATCACCACAGCCCACACCTTATTCGTGTGGCGCCGCGCAACCCGACCCCGCCTAACAGTTTAAATTCATAAAAACAACCACATCCAATTACATCACAAGAATCATCATTTAAGGGAGCACAAGTTCATATCAACAATTTATTTATTTGGGCCCAAGGCACCATAATTCTCACCAAGCAGTAATTCGTATACAAGGCATTGCCATAATTAATCGACCTGTTCACCCCATTTCACATTGATACCCCCGAGCAATTATAAGCTTTGCACACCATAAGGTAGGCATGCCAAATCATTTTTCTCAATCGCATATAACATAGTGTGGTGGAAATCAACTAAGATAGTTAATTCACATTTTATCTCACAAGGAACTCATACCGTATGCACGACATAACAAGGGGATTCTACAAGAGTTAAAGTTAGCCATATATACCTGGGGTCGAAATTCCTTTTTAACTTTTACTCACATATCATCGAACCGACTAGTACCGTCAATCTAGTTCACCATTAAAGATACTCCACTCAGAATTGGAAATCATGCATACAATTCGAACTCTTTTAAGTATTTTATCGAACGCTAGGAGACCTTATTAGATTACCACCCCTTCTTTGTGAATTTTACCCCAACCCTCTTCGCTTTTACTAGATTAAGAAGTTTTACTCACATGCATGCATGGGTTTGACCTCTATTTTCAAGAACCATCCTATGTGTTTTATTCTTAATTAAAATCTGAGAACTTTGGGAAAAAATGGGATGAAGACTTACCTCTTTGAGTGAAGAAGATAACACTAACTCGATAGATTTCGGACTTGGGAGACTTTGAAGAATCAATTTTGATGAAGAAGAACTTTCTCTCTCAAGAGCCCTATCTCCCTTCTCTCTGTTTTTGCGCAGAAATCAATTAAAAATGAAGGGGATGGGTGTTTTAATGAACTGGGGTCGGGTTTTAAAATTAGAAAAACAGGAGCCCGATATAAGAATACAGTCAGGAATGCGATCGCATTCCTGACATGCGGTGCGCAGTGTCGACCGCAGAATGGCCCTCCAGGTGGGAAAAAAACCGAAAACGATATGACAGCATGCGACCATTATCCGGTCCGCATACATGTTATGCGATCGCATAGTGCGTCACATAACCTCCCTCCCCAAAATAAAAGGGCAATAATGTGACAGCTATGCGGTCCGCATAACTGAAATGCGGTCGCATATTGGACCGCATAGTTGTCCTCAAATGGGGCAGTGATCTGCCCGTGTATGCGACCATTATGCGGTCCACATACACGTTATGTAATCGCATAACGCCTTCTTTCTGGAAAATTTTATTCTTTAAGTCCCGGGGTACTTTTTACTCAAATTAGGTTCATTCTAAATATTTCCACAGTAAAAACAACTCGGGGAGTCATTCGGGCATTATTTTAAACAAGAAAATTTTACAGGTCTATACATCCTCCCCCCCCCCCCCCCTTAAAAATCATTCATCCTCGAATGAGGATTTTGGAAATCAATTAGTTTTGAAAGCATGATATGCAAACTTCCAAATTTTCTCTAACTCCAATATTTTCCGAAAATATTTGTTAGAGTTTCCCTTGTAACTAGGCCTATCTACCTGACAGAGAGCCCCCGAAACACATTTCCAAGCATCATTACACAGTTTTTGGTTATTCAATAACTAGCAAGCAACGTTTTTACCTCAACAAATTGTATATTTTCAATCACTCTAACAACCACACATAGCTCTTTCTTCTTATACAACAATTTGCACATGATTCACATTCTTGCACATAACTTGGTCATTTTAATGAGTCATATACAACCTAATAACCTCAATACACCATATTCATTTCAATTAATCATTACCAACCTACACTACTGTTAATCACTTGTCTAACACCTAATTTCCACAAAACATTCATTTACCTCAAGGGTTGCACACTACCCAAATAGTAACATCGGGTTCAGTTTTAGCACACATTGGGAAATTACAACAGTAAGGCAATTAGGGAAAGATGGGGTGCTTTTGCACAAAACTGAACTAAAATATTATTTGTTTAGAGATGACAGTTCGGACGATCACTACTAGACTTCTTCAAACAAATGGGGATATTTCTCTTTCATCTTATTTTCCGCTTCCCAACTGGCTTCCTCAACGTGCTGACTTTGCCACAATACTTTTACTGAAGCAATTTCTTTATTCCTCAATCTACGGACTTGTCTATCAAGAATAGCAACCTGAACCTCTTAAATTCTTCATTAACCTCAATAGTCTCCACTAGCACGATGGCTGATGGATCTCCAACCACTTTCTTCAACATAGACACATGGAACAACGGGTGCACTAATGACAATTCAGGGGGAATTCCAACATATAAGCCACTTGTCCTATCCTTTGAGCAATCCAATATGGCCCGACATACCTTGGGCTCAATTTCCATTTCTTCCCAAACCGCATCACTCCCTTCATGAGAGATACCTTTACGAATACCCAATCATCTACTTGGAATTCCAATTCTCTTCGATGAACATCTGCATAGAATTTTTACGGCTCTGAGCGGTTTTCATCCTCTCTTGAATGACTCTGACCTTTTCCAATGCGTGGTGCACAAGATCTTGCCCTAATAATTCTTCTTCACCAACCTCAAACCACCCAATCAGAGATCTACACCTTCTTCAGTACAATGCCTCAAATGGGGCTATCTGAATACTAGCGTGAAAGTTATTATTGTAAGAAAATTTGATAAGCGGTAAATGATCATCCCAACTACCCTTGAAGTCCAACACACAAGCCCGTAACATATCTTGAAGCGTCTGAATAGTCCGCTCTGCCTGACCATCAATATGCGGATGGAAAGTTGTGCTGAGATTTACCTGCGTACCCAAACCTTGCTGAAACTTCCTCCACAAATTAGCCGTGAACTGGGCTCCTCGATATGAGATTATAGAAACTGGAGTACCAGGAAGCCTGACTATTTCATTGATATACAACTGAGCGTACTGTTCTGAAGTATCTATGGACTTGACTGGCAAGAAGTGAGCTGAATTCGTTAGTCTATCCACTATCACCCAAATCGAGTCGAACTTGCGCTGAGTGCAAGGTAACCCTACCACTAAATCCATGTTGATCATTTCCCATTTCCACATTGGAATTTCCATATGCTGAATTAACCAAAGGGCCTCTGATGCTCGGCCTTCACCTGCTGACAATTTGGACATTTAGATACAAAGTCCACCACACCTCTCTTCATACCGCTCCACCAATAAACCTACTGGAGATCATGATACGTCTTCGTAGAACCTGGGTGCACAGAATACCTGGAATTGTGAGCTTCCGCAATTGCCTCTCCCGAAGATTATCCACACCAGGAACACATAGCCTTCCCTGGTACCGTAAAACACCATCATCGTTACCGAGTGAAAATGCCGAAATCTTATTATTCAAAACTGCCTCCTTCAATTGCGCCAATGCTGGATCCATACACTGCTTTTCCTTGACTCCTACTACAAGTGATGATTCTGCCCCATTAGGCACCATAATATTTCCCTCATCTAAGGTCGAGAGATAGACCCCAAGGTTGGCCAATTGATAAATCTCCCGAGCTATAGGGATCTAATCCACTTTCAAATGAGCCAACCTACCCATAAAATTCTGACTGAGAGCGTCAGCCACCACATTCTCCTTCTCTGTATGGTACAAAATGTTCATATCAAAATCCCTAAGAAATTCTAACCATCGTCGCTGCCTTAAATTCAACTCTTTCTACTTGAATAAATATTGGAGACTCTTGTGGTCTGAGAACACGTCCACATGGACCCCATATAAATAATGTCGCCATATTTTTAATGCAAACCCAATTGCCGCGAGGTCTAAATCATGCATCGGATAATTCTTCTCGTGATTCTTGAGTTGCCTGGAAAAATAGGCTATAACCTTCCCGTGTTTCATCAACACACATCCCAAACCAACGCTTGAAGCATCGCAATAAACCACAAATCCCTCCGTGCCTTCTGGAAAACTTAACACTGGTGCCGAAGTCAATCCTGATTTCTAATCCTCAAAGCTCTTCTCACAAGCGTGGGACCATTGGAACTTAATTGCTTTCTATGTCAATTTAGTCAATGGGGAGGCGAGGGTAGAGAATCCCTCCACAAACCTCCGATAATACCCAGCTAGACCTAAACTGCAAATCTCTATCGGGGTCGTTGGTCTAGGCCAATCCTTTACCGCTGCGATCTTCTGGGGATCAACCTTAATCCCTTCTGTGGAAACAACATGACCCGAAAATGTTACTGACTCCAGCCAAAATTCACATTTTGAAAACTTGGCATATAATTGGTGCTGATGAAGAGTCTGCAGAGCTGCCCTTAGGTGATTAGCATGATCCTCCCGACTCTGCGAGTAGACAAGGATGTCATCAATAAAAACAATCACAAAGGTGTCAAGAAACGGTTTGAAAACCCGATCTACAGGACCCATGAAATCCATTGGAGCATTAGTCATTCCAAAGGAAATTACCAAAAATTCAAAATGCCCCCAACGAGTACTGAAGGCGGTCTTAGAAATATCCTGCTGCCTGATCTTCAATTGGTGATACCCAGACCGTAAATCAATATTGGAGAAAAACTTCGCATCTTGCAATTGGTCGAACAAATCATCTATCCAAGGCAATGGATACTTGTTTTTTATCGTGACTTTTCTGAGCTGCCGATAATCAATACACATCCAAAGCAACCCATCCTTCTTCCTGAAGAAAAGAACCGGAGCGCCCTACGGCGATACACTCGGCCGAATGAACCCTTTCTCTAATAAGTCTTTTAACTGCTCCTTTAACTCCCTCAACTCTGCTGGCGCCATTCTATATAGTGGAATAGATATTGGGTACGTATCTGGCAATACATCTATCCCGAAATCGATCTCTCTATCTGGCGCAATCCCTGGAAGCTCGTCCAAAAATACTTCAAGAAACACATTCACGAATGGGACGGACTCGGGGGTAGACACTTCTGAGGTGGTGTCCGTAAGTTGGACCAAATGATAAACATACCCCTTTTTAATCATCTTCGAGGCATTAAGGTAGGAAATAAACCTACCCTTTGGCACCGCACCATTCCCTTTCCACTCAATAGCTGACTCATTAGGAAACTCTAGCCTGATAATTCTGGTTCAACAGTCGAGTTTAGTAAAGCACAAGTAAAGCCAATCTATTACAATGATAACATCAAAATCTACTATCCCAAGCTCGATAAGTTCGGTCGTGGTATCTCGACCACACATCGTGACAAAAAAATTCCTATAGACACGTGCGAGTGTAATGGAATCGCCAACAAGAGTCGACACAAAGAACGACTTATTAAGCTGTTTGGGTTCTATCCCAAAACTTGAAGCAATAAATGTTGTAACATATGACAAAGAGGACCCTGGATCAATAAGAGCATAAACAACAAGTGCTTGAACAGTTAGAATACCTGTAATAACATCTGGGGAAGCCTCTGCACTCTGGCGACCACTAAAAAAATAGAAGCGACTGGGTCAAACTCTACCTCGTACTCCACCCCTTACTGCACCACGCCCTGCTAGAGCTGGATGACGCACTGAAGATGCGGCGACTAAAGAACCGGACGCCTGAGCAAAACCACTACCCATGCCTGACTGGGCGCACGACAATTCCGCTGAATATGACCTCTCTCCCCACACCCGAAGCATACCCGGATATCTAGGTAACCAGGATCGGTATGGAACATCCCACACTTAGGGCACAAATCCCTCCTCTGCTGCTGGAACCTCCCTCTTGGACGACCGGACTGATAGGGTCTCTTGCTGTCTGATCCTGGCCCCCATCAACTGCTCTGCTGATAACTGGGCACTGATGGCGATGCACTGCATGAGGACTGAGCATAAGACTGGGATGGCTCTGATGGTCATCTCCCCTGACCTGGTCTCCCTCCTCCAACTAAACTCCCCGAGTGGCCCGCTGACCGGGCGCTGCTATTACTCTCCCTCTCCGACCATATCTTCAATTTTCTAGCCTCTGTGGCCTGGACGAATTCCACTATTTTACCATAGTTCATGTCTGAGTGCAAGGCAGCTGTCGCAGCTTCATTCACAACGAAGGGACTGAGGCCTGAACAAACTGTTGAACTCTTGCATCCTTAGTCGATACTAACTGAGGAGCGTAATTGGACAACCTCACGAACTACATGTGGTACTCCCACACACTCATATTACCCTGCTTGAGAACCTCAAACTCCATAGCACAGGCTGCCATAGCATCGGCATGCAAGAAGTGATCCATGAAAGCATCAACGAACTCATCCCATCTCGCTGGATGGCTTCCCTCCCCACGGGTATTCTCCCACATCTCGAACCACGAATACGATGTTCCCCTCAGCCTATAAGATGGTAACTCAAACTCCTCTATCTCCGTAGCCTTTATAACCGAAGCGTCTGGTACATCTCATCTAGAAAATCCTGCGGATCGGCCTCTTGATCAATACCTCAGAACTCTGAAGGGGCCAACCGTAGAAACTGGTTGACTCTGGAACCGGAAGAATCTCCATGTTCGCTAGAAGGCGCAAGGGAAGCATGACATCTCTGTGCCTGAGCGACCACTAATTGAGTCAACATATGAATAGCTCCTCTGAGGTCCCAATCGGAAGTACCTGGACCTGAAGTTGGAATAGAAGAAGGATCAGGAATATCAGCGGAAGGGGTCGCAGCACACTCCGCCGCAGTAGGATGGTGTGGAACAGAAAGGCCAGGTGGATTCATGGTCGGGGAGTCGCTCTTACCCGCACCGTCGGGTACAAAATTCACATCCACACTTGGGGTGGCATTGGGCTCTAGGCCGAGTCGATCTCTCTTCTTTGGTGCCATTACTGAAAATTTCGGAACAATGCACAAGTTAGACAAGGATATTTTCACTTTCCACTTCACCGCACGATATAGAATAACAATGAAAAGGGTGTTTTCTAAATGTCCATGTAGCCCCCTAATTATAGATATGTTCGACAACACACCGATAAGAAGGGCTTTACTAGACACGGCTCCGAGACATCCTAGGACACTTTAAAAACCTTAGGCTCTGATACCAAGTTTGTCACGCCCCAAAATCGAGGGACACGACGGGCGCTCAACCGAGTGGCTCCAGTCAAGTCGACCTGGATTTGCCTCACCTATCCCACGCGTTACCCTGTGATTCCAATATACCTTATTCATGTTAATTAGCAATTTCAGACTGATCATAAAACTCCAGTTAAATTCATGTTTTCCTCTTACCATTAACAACATATGATACTAAATACTTGCAAGACACATACAACATACATACTTCTACCACGTGGACCACGATTGTCACTACCCAAAATACATATGTACAATACTCACGTTATGTCTATGGAGCCTCTGCGAGTGATGGGATTTTATACAATACTTGCCGGAAACAAGGCTCCGGATATACCTTACAATATAAAATAGACCCAAAAGAAGGTGGCACGAACAACACATGTGCCCGAGAGGAAGTGGGGCTCACCAAATCAACTGTAGAGTGGAGAGGAGGCACTACTGAAGGTGGACTGAATTACCTGTTGTAGAACAACCTACATTCATTTAAGAAAATGTAGCGCCCCTAGCAAAAGGGACGTTAGTACTGTGGAGTAGTACTAGTATGGATGAACAAACTTTATCGCAACTACAATCAAACAATACATAAATAAGAGACAGTAATAGAACCAATCAATTAATGCACGTGGAAAGAAACTACCAAAATCAACAAGTTTCACAATCTCTCCTTTTCCCCTTTCAACATCACCATATTCAAGAGTTCCATAGCTTTTCATTTCAATAGTGATAATGTTTACATTCCATCCTTATTACCTCGGCCACCCTTATTACCTCGGTAACCCTTATCACCACAACCCATCAACCTTATTACTTCGTGTTGCGGCGCGCAACCCGACCCCGCCTGACAATTTAATCCATTCTTATCGCCACAACCCACACCTTATTACTTCGTGTTACGGCGCGTAACCTGACCCCGCCTGATAATGATAATTCATAACAACAACCAAAACCAATTACATCACAAGAATCATCATTTCAAGGAACACAAGTTCATATCAACACTTTATTTAGTTGGGCCCAAGGCACCATAATTCTTACCAAACAGTAATTCATATACAAGGCATTTCCATAATTGATCAACCTATTCACACCATTTCACATCGATACCCCGAGCAATTATAAGATTTGCACACCATAAGGTAGGCATGCCAAATCATTTTTCTCAATCGCATATAACACAGTGGGGTGGAAATCAACTAAGATGGTTAATTCACATTTTATCTCACAAGAAACACATACCGTATGCACGTCACAACAAGGGGATTCTACAAGAGTTAAAGTTAGCCATACATACCTGGTGTCGAAATTCTTTTTTAACTTTTATTCACAAATCACTGAACCGACTAGTACCGTCAATCTAGTTAAAAATTAAACATATTTAACACATAATTAGAAATCATGCATACAATTCTAACTTTATAAAGCATTTAATCGACCGCTAGGCGACCTCATTAGATTACCACCCCTTCTTTGTGAATCTTACGCCAACCCTCTTCCCTTTTACTAGATTAAGAAGTTTTACTCACATGCATGCATGGGTTTGACATCCATTTTCAAGAACCATCCTATGTGTTTTATTCTTAATTAAAATCTGAGAACATTGGGGGAAAATGGGGTGAAGACTTACCTCTTTGAGTGAATAAGATAACACTAACTCGATAGATTCCGGGCTTGGGCGACTTTGAAGAATCAATTTTGATGAAGAAGAACTTTCTCTCTCAATAACCTTCTCTCACTTCTCTCTATTTTTGCTTAGAAATCAGTTAAAAATGAAAGGGAGGGGTGTTTTAATGAACTGGGATCAGGTTTTAAAATTATAAAAATAGGATCCCGACACAAGAATGCGGTCAGGAATGCGATCGCATTCCTGAGATGCGGTCCGCAGAGTCGACCGCAGAATGGCCCTGCAGGTGGGAAAAAATTGAAAACAATCTGCCCAGGTGTGCGACTACTATGCGGTCAACATATATGTTATGCGATCGCATAGTGCTTCGCATAACCTCCCTCCAAAGAATCAAAGGGAAACCATGCGACAACTATGCGGTCCGCAAAATCGAAATGCGGTCGCATATTGGACCGCATAGTTTTTCTCAAATGGGGCAGTGATATTTTTGTGTATGTAACCATTATGCGGTCCGCATACACGTTATGCGATTGCATAGTGGGTCGCATAACGCCTAATTTCTGGAAAATTTTTCCCGGGGTACTTTTTATTAAAATTAGGTCCGTTTTAAAATTTTCCACAGTAAAAACAACTGGGGGACTCATTCCGGCATTATTTCAAACAAGAAAATTTTATGGGTCTTTACAAAAAGGCTACGGCCAAATACAATGACCACCGTCATAAGGCTACGGCCAAACAAACGCTACTTGAAGTGGTCCGACTATCGCATAATAATCACAGGCCTTCAATTACTTCGAAAATACTTCGAAAAGAACAAGTTGAGGTCGTACCGACCCAATGCATAAGAGCCCATGCGCCAGTGACATTAAATGTTGTACCGAACCAATGCGTAAGATCCCAAGTTCCAGCTATATCACAGGTCATACCGACCAAACGCGTAAGAGCCCAAGCGCCAACTATGTGAAAGGTCGTACCGACCCAATGCGTAAGAGCCTAAGTGCCAGCCTAAAGAACCTCAGGGGCGATTTAAAAAAACCAAAGGATTGATGAGTTTGAGTCGAAACTCGACTCAAAGATTGAGCCATAAATGTTTAACTAAAGTGCCTAAGGGCCAAATGCATAAGAGCCCACGGGCCAGCCTAAAAAGTCTCAAGGCCAATTTATAACCTAAAGGGTTTCATTTCAAAGTCCAATTCTTCGGGCTAATTATCGACAAGCAAATCAGAAATACCATATGATTTTGTATATATATGTATCTCAAATATACATTTACAATGCTCCCATAGGAGTTTTATACAAAGGATAAGAAAGAAAAACCAAGTCCATTCTCGGGACCAGCTCCCTCGACTGCCCATTGCACCAGTTGCCACAGCGGCCTTCAAACATCAGGATCAGCTCCAGAGGGAAGGAAAAACATGGCATCGATCTCATCTGCCTTACCCTGCTTTATCTCTCCCGAGAGATGAAAGCCCCTACCATAAATCTCCTCGAGGGTCTCCCTCCGAGATCTGCATCGGGTATACTCATTGCTCATTCTCTCTCTATCAAAGGCTTCCCTCAGCTCAGCCAGAGAATCAACAACATCTTTTAAATAAGCGTCAACTTTCTTATCGGCCTTTGCACGAACTTCTTCAGCTTCAGCCCGGGCGTCCAAGACCTCGGCCTTCATCTTCAAGAGATTAGTCTGGAACATGGCAATCCTGCTCGTCTGAATCTAGATGCTTTCTCGAGCATTACAAAGTTTTACCTCGAGGGCAGAAGTCTCGGCCAAAGCATTCCTTTGGGCCACAACATGAACATATATTTTCCCCTTCAACGCATTGCATTCGGAATTGACCTGTCCGACTTTGCCCCAAAGGCACTCCAACGCTTCCGTTTTCCTCTGAAACTGAAGCACCGAAACATTAGTTCTCGAAGACAGGAAAGGAAGCATGTACTCCCTCAAGATAAGGATTACCTATTGCTCGAACCTACGTAGTGTCGACTCGGATTCATCCCCGATCGAAGATATATCAACTCTTTTGTTTTCTTATTGCAAAGAAGCCTGAGAGATTTCTCCTTGCCCAAAGCTTCCTGCAACTTGGTCTCACAACGGAACAACTCGAACTTGAGCTTGTCAAAGGCCTATGAAAAATAAGCTTCAGTTCAAAAGATGAAATTACAAAGCTGAGAAACCAACAAAGTCAACAAAAACTCACCACGGAACAGAGCCGCTGAGCCTCCTCAAAAGTAGAGCGCGCGTCTACTGGCCTGGTCCCATTGACCCAAGTTGAACCTCTCTCGATTGCTCAAGACCCCACTTGATATTAGTGGCCCTTCGTAGCGAGCATCCCTCAAAGTACCTTCGAGAGGGGGAAGGAGACGGTAGTGAAAGACTATTGATCCTTCCCTCTCGTGGAACCTCTCCCTCGAGGCTAGAGGTCTCGGGCCCAGCAGGACCGGCAACCCCCCTCCGGTTTGAACCATACATGCAAAATCATCCTCCTGAGGAGAGATAATATCGACGGAATAACCAACGCATATAAAGTCTCCTTCAGCGGCGGCATCTACTCTGTGTCTCCGAACAGTCTCCACCTCATTGAGAATGTCCTCACCCATCAAGGACCTTCTCCGCCTGATATCCTCCCTCGACTTTGAAGCTGACAGTCCTTCCCCCTCCTCAAGGGGGCACGGTCTCATCTCCGAGACTCCACTAACACCTTCGGTGGTGGAGTTAATACACATAAAGGAAAATATTCCTCAAAAGGCAATCACATGCACGTACCGTGGTGCTTTTCTTCCCATCTTCCCTTAGACAGATATTGCCATTTACGTTCATCATAGGTCGAGGAATCTGCCTGCCTCAGAGTTCAGTCCGCAATATTGGGGATCTCTTCCGGCTTCCATGAGACCACTGACATAGAGAAAAATAAACATTCTTATAAATCATGAAGAGCAAAGGGCACTAAGGTACGACGAAGTACTTACGTTTGAAGTTCCATTTTTTGGGGAACGGTAGGAACTCTGCAGGAATAATGTTTGTGGTCCTCATTCGGAAAAACCGACTCATCTATCCTCAGTTACGATCTTCATTATCACTTGCAATAAAAGTCTTGGTGGATCGACGTCGTAACACAATCATGCCTCGACATTGCACATGCCGATATACTCTGATAAGTTGACTAAGGGTAACTCGAGCTCACCCTTTTTAGTAACGTACCTTATCATCAACACTGTCCTCCAGAAAGATGGATGAATTTGAGCTAGAGTGACTCAGTACCTTTTGAAAAATTTGAGCACAAGATGGTCGAGGGGCCCAATGTAAATGGGTACGTATACACATTCAGGAATCCCTCTACATAGGCCATAATAATCTCTTCTCGGGAATGTATCTGCAGCATCACATTTTCTCCGCATCCAGGATCTCTCCTCACGGCCTCGAGGTGATTCTCCCCTATCGATTGAATAAACCTCGACGCATGTTCTCGATGGCGCGGAGCATCAAAGGGTTTATATAGTGCAAAGTCTTTCTTCAAAGCAAAAAAACTCAAGGTTAACTCCCTGTACACCGACAGTGTGCCACTGACCGGGCAAGAAGAAGAGGTATAGTTTCCCTCTTCTTGATGAGCAGATTTGGGCATGACAGCCGTAACTATTTGAACAAAGATAAAGAGGAAGAAAGCTCAAGCAGTTTCGCAGAGGAAGAGAACGTTAAAGAGAAAACTAGTTTTGCAAAGTTTCAAGGTCTAAACTGAAGAAGAAACAAGTGTACATATATATAGAACAAGTGGCGGCTATTGACCCACTTTAAGGGCAAATTAATTTTGACAAGGTCGTTATAGTTTTTGGGGAAGTGTACTGGCGGGGCTACGTCAGTCACTTCACGATCATGTCATATAAATGACGCTGTCATGCCGTGTTCGAGGGATCGAAACTCCCATGTCAACCTAGCCTCGAGAAGGTGTTTGATCCGAGGATCTCTGTCACTACAAGAACGGGCTCCAAAGTGCTAAATTCAGAGCTCAATGATCGACGTTTTCATAAGCATTGCAAGGCAAAGTTTGAAAAAGAAGAAGCGAAGGGATGTTTTCCATTCCAAAAATATACTTACAGGGGTATTTTACAAAACTCCCCCTAGGATTCCATGTACAAAAATAGAAATAAAGCAAAACAGTAAGTAAATCTACTCTTCGCCTTCACTATTGCCCGAGTCGCTTCTAGAGCCCTGGTCTGAAATAGTTGAAATTGTTGATTCTTCCTCCAAGTCCGTGGCTTCTTAAATCTCTACAGATAGATCGACACCTTTAGCGCTTGCTTCCTCAACGGATTTCCTCCTGGCCTGCAAGCTGCCCGAGCTAGTTTTAGCTCGGCCTTCTCGGATATCTCCCTGGCCCGATCATTTGCGGCGACAGTATCCCTTTTGTACGAAGATACAAATTCACCGGCCTAAGACTTGGCCGCAGATAATGCAGCAGCCTCCTCCTCCTGAGAACCTCGTAGAAGGCCATGAGTCGAGGATATCCCTCCCTGAAGTATGCCCCTCTCCGAGGCCACGGCATCATTCAGCCGCATCAGCTCGCGGATCTCGGCGTCCTTTGCAAAAATCTCTCCACGAAGATGCCCCACTAGGGCATCCGTTTGCCCAATCTACTAATACATAATACAATATAATCAGCACCAAGTATGATAATAAAAGATAAGATTATGGGTACCAGAGTACCTACTCGATGAAGTCAACCCTCTCTTGCAGCGCTCTCTCCGAGCCTTCCCGAAGGTGGATCAACTCCTCCTTTTTTCGGGCGCATAGAGCCTCCAGCTCAGTTGACTCAGATAAAGACTTCTCAAACTTCTTCCCACGATTAGTCAACTCATGTTGAAACTTGGAGAAGGCTTGGGCATACAATTTCTTGACCGATAACACAAAGGAAGAACGTTAGAAAAGCAAGAGAGGAACTTCGAAGCATAGAATATTATATCAAGAAAGTCACCTGCTTTTGAAGCCTCTCGGCCTCCTCGAGAGCAACAAGGGAATCTATGCCGGTCTCCTCCTAAACACCTTCAAAATAACCTTTGAATGTCTCACCCTCTCCCGGGGTGGTCCCCAAACCAGAGGCATTCCGACCCTGGGCATCTCGTATCTCCCATGGAGAAAATGATGGCCCGATTGGAATCCGCCGGCGGCATCAACTTCCATCGGTCCTTTCTATCGACCCCAAATAACTTTAGAAGCAAGCCATCAAAGCTCACCAACACGGACTATGCCATGTTCCATGAGCGACTCGGGGACTGCACTCAAACCCTCCTCGAGGGTCTTCTCAACTCGAGCCAGGATCGCATCGGCCGCCTCAAAATCAGTAGTCGTCTTCCTAGAAAATTTCGAAGCGACAACACCTCGTTTTTCCCTTTGTACCAAAGGGAAGGTATCATCATCTTCTTCCTCGGACTTAAGGCTCTCAGAGGCCATCGATGTAAGTACCGTAGCGTCGGTCTTGGGTTTCTGAGCCTTTGCTTTCTTTGATTTCGGGGATGCCGCCGATGTCTCTCTCTTCCTTTACTTATCCATGACGGCCTTCGAAGCCTTTTCCTCACCAGGAAGAGACGGTCTCATCGACATTCCTTCCCTAAGGCCTGCACAGGCATGATGTATCAAACTCCCCACCATAGAGAGTACTTACAAAGAGTGAATAAATGGCAACAATAAAAGCATACCGTGGTTCTTATCCTGCCACCACATTTTGGAAAAATTGCGCCAGACGCGCTTGCTGTATGGAAGAGTAGAGTCCAAATGTTTGATCCATCCGAAAGGTCCTAGACCCCATCGGGGAACGAAACGGTGGCTGCACAATCAGTAGGAAATCGATCAAAAGAGAAGGAGGTCAGATCGGAAGAAGAAAAATAGGTGGTAAAACATATTCTATATAGGGATACGTACGCTTCATATTCTATTCCTCCGGGGATGACATTCTATTCGTAGAGATGATGTCTGAGATTGTAACTCTAACAATCAGCTCATCCATTCCCGATCTTTGTCCTTGTCGATGCAGGAAAAGAACACCTTGGTAGATCGACGTTGCATCTTAATTAAACCCCCTCGAAAAGTAATTCCCTCAACAATGTTGGAAATGTATTGAATCATATATACAATCCTACAGAAAAGAAGGATAAATCTGAACAAGTTTCAGTCGGTATTGACGACAAAAATCGAGAATCACCAGGTCTATCGGTGGAGAAGAAGAATCTACGGGGCCTAGAGTTAAATGGTATGTATATTCGCGAGAAAACTAACTTTATGTGTGACTACGATTTCTTCAGTTGTGGGGATTTCTACTTGCGCATCGGCTTGGTGTAGAAGGGGCTTTTCGAGGGTAAAATTGGAGATGGTGTCAAAGGGACCGGGGATGAACTGCTCCATGATTGGAGGATATTTTGATTTTCCTTTAGACGGGCGTGATGCAGAAGCGGCTCCTTTTTATCTGGTATCGTTTTGGAAGTTTTTACCATAATTATAACTGAGTTTTAAAGAAAGAAGATGAAGAAGTAAGCGCAGAAAGAGGATGAAAGTAGAAAATAGTTAAGACAAATTTTGAAGGCTTGAAGATGTTGTAAAGTTGTGAAAGGAAAATGATTGTAGTATTTATAAGCCATTTGGGCATGTTTGAAGCAAAAAGGTCGAACCAACAACGGTTCGCGGGCTTCTCGAGAATCGTGCTGACAGCGACCTGTCCGCAGCCTTTATGTTGCGTCATTTAATATTTTGATGAGGTTGACGTCATAATAGGGATATCAAAGAGGCAGGAATTCAAGACTGTTTCTTATCACTTCGTTCTAAGAAACGCGGGGACTATCTGTGTACGGCTAAAATAGGTGAGCCCAATTTTATGATTATTATGGCACTTCATAGCCCGTCTTCAGAGGGCTCGAGGCAGTTTTAGTTTTTGAGATCGAGAAAGCATGTCGAGGATTCTCCACGCTCGACCTCGAGGTGGTGTGAATTGAAGACCATCATGAAAAAGCGGGAAATTCCCAAAAGGCACGTGGTTAAAGCTGACTAAGTCCGCAAAAATAGTACAAGTCTGTACCGTGACATTAAATAGGTGTACCAGCTGCACTTCTTTGTAATAAATACGCATGTACTATGTTGGGATTCCCCCTGTTATATATAAGGGGCCCTTATCACTTTGTAACATATATGATATTCAATACAAGAACAATAACATCCCATGCTCTCTAGCTCAAACATTTTCTACAATTGTTCCTTTGATTTATTGGCTTTCAGTTATGGTGTTCATTAGTTATTCTTCATTTATTAATCATTATTGATCATAAATAGGTCATATTAGAGGCCTTCAATAATGTTGTATACTCGTCGACCGCTTTCTGTAAAACCCTCGAGCTCGATCTCGAGGCCCTATTTCGACCAAACTCGAGACCCCGTCTCATAGCGCTCGGTTTGCATAACTCTGTTATCCTTCGCTGTTGTATCATATTTCTACATCTCACCTAGAATTTATTGCCTAAAAAACTAGCATTAAAATAGATCACATATTTTTAGAACCACAAAATCAAATATAATTGTAATTACAACTTTCACGATAAACACAGATCATGGTACATCTCAGCAAAGATCATTGGGATGATAGTGTATTTTTTCCCCTCAATATCCTATATTAATTCTTTCCCCTTGCATCGGAAGATCAACAAACCCAAGAAACATATTATAAAAACATAAACCTGGTGGTGCGCCCATCCCAAAGAGGTAATGGCTAGCTCCTCGTGACGAGAGAGATATGATTTTCTATTCCCATAACGTGCATAGATAAATTCAAAGGGGATGTATGATTTCTTCAGACAGGCCGGTTCATCAGTCTTCTTAAACCTAGCATTTTCAAGAAAACCGCATGGAGTGAAATTTTCTAGCACCGATAGTCCTAGACTATCCCATGGTAACTTGTCGAAACGGCCTATTTCTTCCGGGAGATGAGTCGGTTCAATATTGCCAAATAGAAAAAATGACTCTCTTCTTATCCCATAACATGGAAGCAACCTCGATCAGTTCCCTGTTTGGTTGAATGTTCAGAAAAGATAGCAGGTTACCCAATACCATTCTCACATGATTTATGACACTGGGTGGATGGTCATTCCACCAGTCAAGTAGAAGACCCGGGATATTCTGGACCATACCGAACCTAGGAATTTCCTGCTTCATTTTCCGCAAACTAATAAAACATAGCCCTTACCCACTCCAGATTCGACTCTTTAGGAAATGATGATCAGCATGTTGACACTCTTTCACCAAGTAATACACATAATATAATGGTGTCCATTCGTATTATGGAAATACCATTGGACATTGGGCAAGGTTCATCTAAGCGTGTTGATATGTCAGGGACATCTCAAATCATACTAGATTTAGCGTGATGCATGTACATATTAAATCGTAGTGTGGATTCTAGAAAGATTTAGACTAGTACTCTTAAGTGGACAACTTGAGAGGGAAAGGCACGTGACCGTCGTCTGCACTAGTCTACCGCAAATAAGTCATTTCGGTTTAAAATGGTATTTTTAGGAAAGTGCGGACACTTATTAAGTGCCACTATGTTGACGATAGGCACAAGTGGAGTATGATGCAGAGCATGCTTTATGCAAAAAGTGTAACACGTTGCCAAATATTTACATGATGAAAGTGCATAAACATAGTAAGCAATATGATAAAGATGAACAAGAGAAAGAAAAGAAAAAAGGAAAGACAAAAGAGGGAAGTCAGCTTAACTCATGAAAACGTGCAAGAAGGTAATGAAGTGAATAGGGGTTTAGGTATGGGAGAGAAATAATATAGCATCCTTAAACAAGATGAAAAAAACAGAGAGAGGATGTACATGTCATAGCAATAAAGGGAAACCGGAAGGGGGTGTTCATGTCATAGCGATTTAGACAAATAAATGAAAATAGAGGAAGGGATGTGCATGACAGAGCAATTTAAACAAATAGAGTAAATAAGGGAAGGGATGTACATGTTATCAAATAATCCACATAAGTCAACTTCATCGTGGTAAGAGCCTAAGTCAAAATCTCCAGCAGAGTCGACATGCTGTTGCGACGCATTTTCTCGCAAAAGTGGGTTTCGACATGTAATAACTCTTTTAAACGGGTATTAAAAGAGAATAGTCGCCGCCTAATAATTTTTAAGGTGTGTTAGGGAACCTATTTGCATAAAACTCAGTTAAATAGTCTACATCACCAAAGATTGGGTAAGGGCTCAAATTACCTGAAAGAGAAGGGGTTAGACACTCTGTGAGGTCCACGTCTATGGGTCTCGCCCAAAGGGTAAATTATGTGGGATTATCGAATTAAAATTGTCATAAGTGACCATATAAGTTAAGGAAGAAAAGGTATTTAAAGGTTTTATTGTGAATGGATGTAACGGAAAACGAGCATCAATTTTTATATGATGAACACTAGTCTTTTGATGTTACAAGCCACTTAATTCTATATTTGGTGACTAAGTGTGAAAAACAAGCATATGAAAGGGGGAGGGGGTCATATGTCTTTTAGCCTAAAGGATCACCTCGTGCAACATAAATAATACTTCGTAACTCCCTTAAGGTAGGGATTTCTCATATTATTCAGCGGGCACAAACTATTATCTCCTGCTACCCGATTACTATGTTAAAGTTGAATGCTTAAAGGCGCTGGAATGCGATTCTAGGTCGTGTCCTACACGTGCACTACCAATATCATGCCTATGGTACATAAGGCTTTGGACATACTATTAGGTTGTTGTAGACTCCGCTTAGGATGCTCAAAAATGGTAAAACTAGCGCACATTAAAAACATATAGGACTTCATATAAATGCAATAACAGGCTTACGTTTACCCCCATAAATAAATAGCGAATGCACGGGACATATTAGGAAGTATGCAATTTCAGAATTAAGAAGCATTATAGCCGTTAAGTCCTATAGACATGGCTTCTAGGTGATTCTGATTCTTAGCGTTGTACAGGAAGCATTGCAAGTTTAGGCTAATAGATTTATATATCAAAGGCGATACAGGTCGTATAGATGTAATCCATACTTATTTGTACGATGAGATAGTAAGACTATTTGAAAACACAGAGTTTACGACATTTGTTTTATAAACATGTAGATTGAGATGAGTAACAATATCCTATTGGCATGATTTCTAACGGTTGACAATTGAAACCTGTTTTATAACACTTTATCCCTATAGGCATATTTTCTAGGCAGGCAACACGATAAGAATAACAATAATGATAATTTAATTAATCAATTAAGGTCACATAGATATGATATCTAGATGAATATCAGTATAAGAATGTCTTTATCACTTAACGGGATCCTGTAGGCATGATATCTAACACACAGTAATAGAGCAAATTGAGCAAACAACCAATGATGTTGGAATATAATAGGCAACTAATAACTTATGAAGAAGATCATGTGAACAAGTGAAACACTCAAGTCTTATAGGCATGTTAGCTAACAACACATACAAATAGAGCATGTTGAGCAAAATGAAACACTTACATCCTATACGCATCTTCTCTACCCTTTCAAGTGAGAATTAAAGTATCATAGCCCCCTACATTTCAGTAATCCCGGCTGTTGTTATTACAAATTATTATAGGACCAAAATGAAAGAATACATGCTCAAACATTACAAACTAAAATGAATAGAGGCCAATAAAAATTGTGAGGAACAAAGGATTTGAGCAAGTCAGGAAAACACACAGTAGAATCATAAACGTATGGTAACATGTCCTAATGAACAACAATACCAGAAGAGTAACAAGTTAAGCATAATTCATTAGAATGAATTAAATTACTTCCTAAGCATGAGTTTGGTTGACATAACAGTCCACAACAGGCTAAGCATGAGTTTTGTTGACATAACAGTCCATAACAGGCAAAGAAAACTCATGATTGACATCATCATAACAAGTAGATTAAACAGGTTTAGTAGAAGCAGAATTCATAGTATGCAAAGATACATTAATAACTAGATTGTTACATAAATGTTAGATATTGCATCTCACCTTGTAGGCTTTAGGTAGTATTAAACAACAAAAGATGAACTGTCATAGTTAGGAATTGGCCACAGTAGAGTACCAGATACATTAGAACACATGAGTTGATCTATCACAAGGATGAAAAAAAAAAGTAGGGGGAAGGAAGAGTAGCAGGTAATAAGCATTCGAACACACACATTAGGGTAAACAAGCTTGAGAGAGACACAATCAAATTTAATAATTAGTCAAGTTTAGATACTCGAGAAGTATAGAGCCTCAAGAATTACTTTAGAGCAGATAGGGATGTGAATAATAGCATGTTGATTCACAAAATTTTCAAGGACAAGGATATACAAATCATGAACTCAAACCACAATAGAATGAAATTGCAAGGGTCAAAAGCACTTACCAGTTATAGATTAACGAATAAGTAAACAAGAAAAATAATTTTAGCAACACTCTAATAATTAATAGTAGAAGAGAACATCAGACCACAAAACCAGTAGGTTAAAGTTATGACGGTTTCAGATAAGCCCCGAGCAGTGCTCATACTAGGAAGGCCGATAGAACTAACTCCGGCGGCATTGTCTTTCAACCGTCCCAAGAACCAAAATTTTCAGAATAAAGTGACGGATTAAGTGAGGGAGTGATAATGATAATACATTAGTTAAATGGTATTTATTCTAAAAGGGGAAGTGGTGAAGCGGGTTTATATAGTAGTTAGATATACGAGTAAACAAGGAAGGAAAATTAAGCAGACACAAACAAGGAAAGGAGAAAAATACACATGCAATAAGTAAATTAACCGTAAAGGAAAGAAATCAAACTCCAAACCCTAGTTAGGTCTTGACGCTTATAATCGGCCAACGGGTATGAAGAATCAAGCCTTTGTTGATGTGTATAGACGAAATATTGTCTAAATCTCCAAGATTAAGGTCGATTCAAGTCTGATTTGGAGATGGCACTTGCCAAAATTTTGCAAATACCTAAGTAATACAACAAACACGTGATCAGTAATAAGGAAACACATATACTGTAAGAAAATAATTGAAGAATCACATGATTAACGGGATAAAGATTTGGGATTTAATGGGAGGGCGGCTAGGGTTCTTTAGACAAAAGAGGGAGAGTAGAGAGGATTCACGGGTGGCGGCTTATAGGAATAGGACTTAGGGTTGGGTTATGGAGATATAAGGAAATAAGGGGAGGTATTATGAGCCGTTGATCTCTCAAAATCAATGGTTGTGATTTTAAAGGGTGAGACGAGGCGGGTCCGTCGGGCGTAGACCAGGTTCGAATGAAACGGTCATTTAGTTTGGTACAGGGGAGATTGGGATAGTTTTGGTCCATCTCTTGGTTCGAAAATTTGCTTAGGGTTAAACTATGAACTAAAATATGCAAAAAAAATTTAAATTAATTTATAACAAGTAATTTATATATAATAAAAGTATTACTTATGCAATAAAATAATTTAAAATAATAGCTTCACATTTAAAAAATAAAGAAATTCTATTTTAGCATAAATAACGTAATAAAATGTAATTATGCGTATAATATAGGTTATTATTGAAAAAAAATTTAAATAGCTGAAAATACAAATATAATTATATAAAATGAAGTAAAAATGTTATAAAACATATATGTGGGTGTAAATAATAAATTTTGATGATTAGGTCGTCACAAAATAATTTGAAAGCGTAATTAATAGATATCATATCAATGTAAATGCAAGAATATCAATTTTAAATCCTTAAATAATTATGGAAAAATCATAGAAAATAATAATATGATGCTTGTAAATTGGTAATGATGAAAAAATGATATTTTGAAAGTATATATGATATTTATAAAATATGACGTCAAAATTGAGTATCAACACCACATATCACCCATTTACCCACTTGTCACCTTGCGTACACTTCTTTCACATAACACAAATGACACAATCAATCCCAATCCTGAGGTATACTTCCCCCGCACAAAGTTAGGCAAGATACTTACCTCAACTACGCCAACTCAACCCTCAAAAATAGCTTTCCCCTAAAATTCGACTCCACACGGCACAAATCTAACAAAAATTGAGTTATTATTATCAAGCAACGCAAGATACAATAGATATAGGTATGATCTTTACACTTTTCCCAAAAAGTCAACCCGGGGCTTGCTCGGTCAAACCTGGGTCCAAGGGTATATTCTGGCTACCCATAACACCACGAGTTCATATATGTGATTAGTTTCAAAATGCGAGTCCAAATCGACTCTCAAAACTCAAATTCTTAATTTTCAAAAACATGAAAAAATTTCACAAATTTCACTTTGATTCACATGATTTTTATGTTAAAATGTAAGATATATTGATGAAATATAGTTTGAAATAGATTAGAATCACTTACCCAAAGTTTGTAGATGAAAATCATATCTCCCAATGGCCTTCTACTGAGTCTAGGGTTCTAAAATTAGAGAATATGTTAAAATATCCCGCCTCCCAGACCTTATGACCAACATTTGCGACAATGCGAACCCTTACTATTGTGAATCACTGGTCACATGTGTGAACCGTGAAAGCCTTAAGAAAGCTAGCAAGTGCGACAAAGCCATAGAAAATACAAAGCTCTCAATATCGCAAATCCGATAAAATGATCGCAACTGCGAACTGCCATCAGGCTCGCTGGCTTCTAAATGCAAATGGGAAGTCGCATTTGAAAAATCTAAGCCCCTACTATTACCTTCGCAATTGCGAGGCTGATGCTCGCGTTTGTGATAACAGAGCACCAACAACACCAACGGTTCATTTTCATTTCAAACCATTCTGAATAATGTTTGAAAATCATCTGAGACCTCGTGTCTCAGACCAAACATCCACACAACTCTAAGAATATCATACGAACTTGCTTGCACTATCATAAAAGAAAAATAACATCTTAAACTACGAACCAAGCACTAAAACGTATAAGTCTCAAAGTGCATTTCAAGAACCACTAGCATTGCAACTAAGCGTCCGAACCCTAACAATTCAACTTCAATTGATACCAAATTTTTCATAAAAGTTCTAAATATCATAAGGGGCTATTCCAAGTCCCAAAATAAAATTCCGACCTCGATAGCTAAAAGTCATCATGCGGTCAGACTTTTCAACTTCAAATTGCAAAATTTTGATAAAACAACACAAATCCACCTACAGACTTCTGAATTCAATTTCGGGAATATGCCCAACCCCAAAATCAACATGCAGAGATATCGTAGCCATCAAAATGACGTTTCGTGGCTCTTTTAACAAAAACCAAAGTTTTATCACCGTCTCTAACTTAAGCTTCTAAGTCAAGAATCAAAGGATTCAAATCAACCCGAAATCCTCCCGGAACGAAACTAATCAACCCTGTAAGTCATACAAATATAAACACATATGTGTGAAGCATAAAAAGGGAAACAAGGTGTAATTACACAAGATGACAGATCGGGTCGTTACATTATCCCCTTCCTAAAACAAATTTTCGTCCTTGAAAATAATAACATACCTAAAGTGAAGAATAAACGAGGATCCGACTTCACATGTCGTTCTCGGTCTCCCAGGTTGCCTCCTCGGCTAGACGACTCCTCAATCTAACCTTCTTTGAAGCAATTTTCTTTGGTCTCTACTTCTGGACCTGACTGTCCAAGATGGCCATTGTCTCCTCGATATAAGTCAAAAATTTGTCCTGAACTGAAGTCTAAAACATGAGACGAATCACCATAGTACTTATGAAGCTTAGAAACATGGAAATCCAAATGAACTCTATATAAACTAGGTGGCAAGGCATGCTTGTAGGACACCTCACCAATCCTCTGAATGATCTCAAAAGGTATGATATACCTAGGTATCAACTTGCCCTTCTTCTCGGAGCTCATCACACCCTTCATGGGTGAAACTCGGAGCACAACTCGCTCACCAACCATGAGTTCAACATCACGAACCTTCTGATCCGGATAACTCTTCTGCGTAGATTGGGGTGTACGAAGCCGATACTGAATCAACTTGAACTTCTCCAAGTCATATCGAACCAAATTCGTGCTCAATAACTCAGGCTCTTCCAGATCAAACCAACCCACTGGAGAATGAATTCATCTCCCATATAGGTGTAAAGACCCGTAAAATGTTCTTGTTTAAAAATAATGCCCGAATGAGTCCTTGAGTTGTTTTTATTGTGGAAATTTTTGAAATGAACCAAAATTGAGTAAAAAGTACCCCGAGACTTAAAGAATAAAATTTTCCAGAAAGTGGGTGTTATGCGACGTACTATGCGGTCGCATAACGTGTATGCGGACCGCATAATGGTCGCATACCCGGGCAGATCACTACCCCATTTGGGTTCAACTATGCGGTCCAATGTGCGATCGCATTTCAGTTCTGGGGACCGCATATATGTCGCATTGTTGCCTTTGGTTTTGGTAGGGAAGTTATGCGACGCATTATGCGACTGCATAACGTGTATGCGGACCGCACAATTGTCGCATACCTGGGCAGTGTGTTTTAAATTTTGGCCCAGCTCGAGGGCCATTATGCAGTCGATTATGCGGACTGTATGTCAGGAATGCGATCGCATTCCTGATTGCATTCTTGTGTCGGGCCCTATTTTTCTAATTTTTAAAACCCTACCCCAGTTCATTAAAACACCCCTCCCCTATAAATTTAACCATTTTCTGATATATTAGAGAGAGGAAAGAGTGGATTCTAGAGAGAGAAAGTCTCAACTTCATCAAATTCGTCCTCCTTCATCACTCAAGCTTGGAACTAATCAAGTAAGTCACAAATTTCTTCACCCTAAGGGGTAAGCTTCTATCTCATTAACCATAATTTCCAGATTTTTGTTAAAATAAAACATGGGTAGGATAGTTCATAAAGACAGGGTTAAGAATCTTGAATGCATGTACCCGATTTATCATAATCTTGTAAAGGGAAATAGGTTAGAGTAACCTTTCACTAAAAAGGGGTTATTTAATCTAAAGGAACACCTAGGGTTTGATAGAAAGCTCCAATGAGTTCAATACATGTTCATGGTTCCTAATTCTAAGTTTAAATGTGCCGCACTGTGAATTAGATTGAAGATGCTAGCCGGTCCGGTGGTTTGGGAGTAAAAGCTAGAAAGGGATTTCGACCCCAGGTATGTATGTCTAACTTTAACCTTTGTAGAATCCCCTTGTTGGGTCCGATCATACGACATGTGTACCTTGTTGATAATATGTGAATTGGTTGTTCAAATGTGTTGATACTTAAGATTCTACTCTTTGATTTGTCCTAGTTGATTGTCATATTACCGTGCTATATAAGGTTGTGAAAGGTGTATTGATGTGTCTGTCTCATTATGTGCAAAGCTCGTAAATGCTCGAGAGTATCGATATGAAAGTATGTGTTAATGAATGAAAAATTGTTGATGCGCCCAAGTGTGGGAATGTATATAATGGCTAAAAATCATTCATGGGAAGTAATGGAAAAAGGGTATTGTGAAACGATGTAATTGAGTTGAATGATTATGGCAACACCGTGTACATGAATTATTGCTTGGTAAGAACTATGGTGGCTTGGGCCCAAATAAATAAACTATTGATATGAGCTTGTGATTCCTTGAAATGATAATTCTTGTGATGTAATTGTTTGTGGTTGCTATTTTGAAATATGATTGTCATGTGGGATCGGGTTGCGTGCTGCAACACGAACTAATAAAGATAATAATATGTGAGGTAATAAGGGTGGCCAAGGAAATAAGGGAGGCCACGGTAATAAGGGTGGCCGAGGTAATAAGGACGGAATGTGATTGTTATCACCATCGAAATATGAAAAAAATCGGGGAAACTCTTCAATATGGTAATGTTGAAAGGGGAAAAGGAGAGATTATGAAACTTGATGATTTGGTTGTTCTTTTCCACATGCATTGATTGATTGGTTCTATTACTGTTTCTTACTTGTGTATTGTTTGATTGTACTTGGGATAAAGTTTCTTCATACACACTAGTACTATTCCACAGTACTAACGTCCCTTTTGCCGGGAGCGCTACATTTTCTTATATAAATGTAGGTGGTTCTACAGCAGGTAATTCATCCCACCGTCACTAGTGCCTCCTCTCCTTTTCGTCAGCTGTTATGGGAGTCCAACTTCCTCCCGGGGCCACGTGTGGCTCATATCACCTTAATTTGAGTTTATGGTGTAGTGTAAGGTATAGCCGGGGCCTTCTTGCCGACAAGTAGTATATAAATCTTTTGTAGTTGTAGAGGCTCCGTAGACAGAATGTGGGGAAATTATATATGTATTTTTGGTAGTAAGCGTACGGTTTGGAATCGTGGTCCACGTTGTTAATGTGGTATGTATTTTGTATCATGTGTTCGTAATGATAAAAAGTAGAAGTGAATTTAAGTTGAGAGTTCATGCCTAAGCTATAAATGGGTATTTTACTTGAATAATGTGTAATGAAATCACGGGGTAACGCGTGGGATAGGAAAGGCAAATCATGTTCGCTTGACTGGGGTCACCCGGTTGAGTGCCGGTCGCGTCCCTTGATTTTGGAGTATGACAATAGGGCCTCATAAGGATCCATCTAAATACTCGATTGGTAGTTGGTTTCGTAGGCAAACTCCAGAAGTGTCAAGAACTGACCCCAAGAACCCCTGAAATCCATAACACGGGCACGAAGCATATCTTCAGATATCTGAATGGTGCGCTTGGACTGTCCGTCCGTCTGGAGTGAAATGATGTACTTAACTCAACCTGTTTGTCTAACTCACACTGCAGAACTCTCATGAAATGAGATTTAAAGACCATGCCCCGGTCAGAGATGAGGGATACTGATATGCCATTATTGTTCGTGGATAATTTAGTTGAAATAGATCTAAGTTAGTTGCTCTAAAGAATAGGTAGTCACTACCAGAATAAAATGAGCGACTTGGTCAACATGTACATGATCACCCACACCGCGTCACATTTCTTCTAAGTCCATGGGAGCTCAACATCGAATTCCGCGGTAATACGCTCCCATTTCCACTATGGAATCTCAAGTCTCTAAAGCAATTTGTCGTGTCGCTGTTACTCATACTTCACCTGCCAACAATTTAGGATGTATTTTTTCATTCTCCTTCACCAATAGTGGTGCCTCAAATCCTAATATATCTTAGCGGCCCCCATATGAGTGGAGCATTGTCAACTGTGGTCCTCCTGGAGGATCAACTCATGCAACCGACCCACATTGGGTACACATAATTGGCCATGCATCAGCAACACCTCATAATCTCAAATAGAAACTTCCTTGGCATCGTCGTGCTGAACCATGACCTTTAGGATAAGCAAATGGGGTCGTCATACTAATGCTCTCTAACACAATCATATAAAGAAGACCAAGAAACCACGCAAGAAAGAACTCGACTTCACACCAAAACATCAAATCTAACAAAACTGGTTGGCCAAGACCTGAACATCCACGGCTAGTTGCCCCTTTGCTACCAGTGGATACCCTAAACAACCAAGCTCTCTGAATTTTGACTCACGGCATTGGCCACCATAGTGGCCTTCCCACGATGATATAGAATAAATATATCAAAAAAAAATTAAGCATCTTTAACCATCTTCACTGCTACAAATTAAGATCTTTCTGTTTGAACAAATGATGTAGAATTCGGTGGTCGGTAATGACCTCAGAAGCGACACCGTATAAATAGTGCCGCCAAATCTTCAATACATGAATAATAGCTACCAATTCCAAGTCATGAACAAGATAATTCTTCTCATGGGTCATCAGCTGCAGAGATGCGTAAGCAATCACCACATCATCTTGCATCATGACCGCGCCAAGCTCGACACGTGACACATCATAATAACCAGTATAAGACCCCGAACCCGTAGGCAACACAAATATTGGTGTTGCACTCAAAGTAGTCTTAAGTTTTTGGAAGCTCGTCTCTCACTTCTTGAACCATCTAAAAGGAGCACCCTACCGGATCAGCAATAGATGAGAAACGTTCTTCGAAAAGGCGATAATACCTTGCCAAACCAAAGAAACTTTGAATATCAATAGCTCAAGACGGTATGGGCCTGAACTGCTTTAATATTCATCCAATCTACCTTGATCCCCTTACCAAATCAATATAGAATTAACACTTTGAGAATTTTGCATACAACTACTTCTCTCTCAAGGTCTGGAGCAAAATCCTCAGGTGCTACTTATGAATCTTCCCGAATGTGGGAGTACACCAAGATGTCGTCAATAAACACAATGACGAATGAATTAGGATATGGAGGAAATACAGTATTTATCAGGTGCATAAATATTATTGGGGTGTTGGTCAGCACAAATGACATCACAAGGAGCTCGTAGTGACTTTACCGAGTCTTAACGGCAGTCTTTGAGATATCCCGATCCTGAATATTTAGCTGATGATACCCTGATTTCAAATCAATCGTTGTGAACACCTTGGCACCTTGTAGCTGATCAAATAAGTCATCAATGCGTGGAAATGGATACATGTTCTTCCCTATAACGTTGCTCAGCTGCTAATAATCTATTAACATGCGCATACAAACATCCTTCTATTTGAAAAACAAAATCGGAGCACCCCAAAGAGACACACTAGGCCGAGTGAAACCCTTACCATGCAACTCTTGCAAATACTCCTTTAACTCATTCAGATTTGTTGGGGACATACGATATGGTGTAATAGAAATTGGCTAAGTGCTCAGCAACAAGTCAATACAAAAATCAAAATCTCTATTGGGCGGCATGCTCGGAAGATCAGCTAGAAATACATCTTGGAAGTCCCTCACTATCGAATCTGACTCAATGGTAAGAGTATCAACATTGATCTCTCACAAAGTATAAATATCATCCCACCCTTTCTCCACCATCCGCTGAGCTTTATGAAATGACACAGCCTTCTAGGAACATAGTCCAAAGTACGCCTCCAGTACAACTGTGGTAAACCTGGCATAGCCAATGTCACCGTCCTTGCATCTCTAGGGCAAACCGGAACCATACTTGTAATGATTACGTCTAAAGCAACTGCCTCCCTCCTACCCAGCAAAGCATAGAGTCTGACATTGCCTCCCCCTCTAGGGAGACCTCGACTCCCCCTCAATCCCTCACCCCTAGCTATTTATGCTGGTGAAGTAGCAACTGGGGAAGCAACCATGGCTTGAGAAACCGATGAACCTAGCTGAATCCGTGGAGCCTCGAGTTGTCTGTGAAGGCGCACCCCTCCTGTGTTTGGGGCAGTCTCTAACCATATGACAGGTACCACCACACCCAAAGAAAAATCTTAGTGGGCGTGGTTGTTGGGACTTGCTCGGGCATGGTCGGCTAGAATGACCGTGGAAGGCGCCCCGTGAAGGAGGTGTACTAAAAAATGGTTGAGAAAAGTGTTCAACCGGAGATCATGGAATAATCGGAGCACCATTAGATTATTGAAGTGCTGAATGAGCTGGAAAACTCACATAGCCTCTATCATGACAGGTTGTAGCTGCAGAGTGGCCACCACTAAATCCTCTCATAGCATGTGGCCTTTTCCCCTCCTTGTCTTCTTTGTCACAGCCCCGCATACCCTTTAATATCTATGCAATCTCTACCATCTGCTAATATAGGTTGTCTTTCTCCAACTCTCGAGACATGCTGAATATAATACCGTAGTTGAGCCCCTCGATAAATCGACAGACTCACTCTCTGACTGTAGAAACTAAGGCAGATGCATGTCTGGGAATATCACTCAATTAGACAGGATACTCCGACACTGTCATTGTACCCCTTACATAACTGCTCAAACTCTGCGTTCCATACATCCTTAAGGGTTTGAGGGACAAATTCTCTCAAGAACATCCCTAAGAATTGAGTCCAAGTGGGTGATGCTTCATCAGCTGGTCTAACCTCCTCGTAAACTAGCCACCACTAATACGATGTGCCTAATAGATGGAATGTAGTAAAAGCAACCCCACTCATTTCCACAATACCCATGATGCGAATAATACAATGGCACTTCTCTAGAAAACCATGTGCATTCTTCGAATCTAAACCACTGTAAGTAGGAGGATGATACTTATTGAACCTCTCAAGTCTAAGATGCTCCTCCTCGTATGCCCCTGCCCCAACCTCAGGCTGAACCAGAACATCAGTTCGCGCTAGCATAACCTCTACGACTGATATACATTTACCCGCTGCTCTGGAGTAGGGGCCTTGGGAGTATGATTTCCTCAACTAACGTGAGATGTGAATGGTGTAAGTGGAATCCACCCTTCCTGAGCTAAAGTACTAAGCATTCTCAAGAACTGTGCTAGGGTCTCTTGGAGTGCAGGGGTGGCAACAGGTGCATTGGATGCCTTCCCCCTAACTGGGGCTATTGATAGCTCCTCTGTCGTAGCCCCGGAACATGCTCCGGCTGAACCACGTGCATGTCCTCAACCTCTTCAATCACCTCAACCTCTCATGGGTCTAGCAGATTGTTTGTGTCAGATCGTCACATCCACTAGTGTGTGTCCTCACCATTAATGAGAGAATAAAAAGTCAAATATTAAGATTCTGAACAATTTGGCACGATTAGGAATCAAAGGTGTGAAGTTTCCTAATATTTCTGTAGCCTCTCAAAGAAAAGTACAGACATCTCTATACTGATCCGCAAGAATCTACTATACCTGCCTATGACTCTTAACACCTATGAACGTAGAGCTCAGTACCAACTTGTCACGACCCCACTTTCCCTCCGTAGGATGTCATGATGGAACCTAGCTTCTAAGACTAGGTAAGCCTAACATACATAGGGAAAGAGAGGAAACACTACTAACACATAAAATAAAACCTTCACACTATACATAAACTCAATATTACAATAGCTAACCCTCTCTCCAAAACCTAGTGGAACTGAGTCATAAGCTCTACAAGAATGTACAAATAGTGTCGATATACAATATTGTTTGAAACAAGAAGTAAACAGTTGAAGTCTTGAAGTCTCCAAAAGTAGGTATTTACTGAAGTACCTGGATCTGTACAAAAAGATGCGTAGGAGCTTAGTATGAGTACACCACATCGGTACCCAGCAAGTATCAAGCCTAACCTCAGCAGGGTAGTGACGATGCCAGATCAAGACACTTACTAGCACATAACAACAATCACAACCTAGGTACCACCTCATATACAACAAGATTCACAACAGATGTACCGCCCTATTCACAATTCTAAATTTCAATCAAAATCTTTCCTTGTACCGCAACGTGAGCCTAACATATAGATAGTTTTGAAAATATTTTTCTTGAAATAGATACATGCACTTTATCACACCATATGATGTCGTGTGGCTTCAATTAATTAATTTACAAGCAAAACACACATAAGTCCCACCTTATGCCGCCACATGCACATTATCCCCTATTCTTATACCGCTGCATGCGCATCAATATCGCATCACAATAACAACTCGCACCACAAGTGCCCATATGTCACAAATTGACAATAATAAAAAAAATCAATGTTTCCATAACAATAGCCCATGGCTCAACCACAATGTTTACAAGAATATCAATAATAACTATGAATACAAAAATCTCAATGAGAAATATGCCTTAACAATTAGCACTTCGCCTCAAGCTGCAAACGACTTTCAAAACATCAACACCAATAACTCAACAATGAGAAAGATAACGTGTAACCACAATACCAAACAATAATAACTCACAATAGAAGAGGTAACATATACCGATGAATTAAAATAAGGATAATCAACATGAAAGAGACAACATGTAACAATGACTTCAAATAATGGTAATCAACAAAGAGAGAGATAACATGTAGGAATAACTTCAAATAATGATGAATCAACAATGAAAAATACAACATGTAAAGATGACTTCAAATGATTGTAATCAATAGTGGAAGAGATAACATGTAACAACGAAAGAGGCAACAAGTTCAACTAAAGCATAAGAGAAAAATATCAAGTAAGATGTGAACAAGTTTTATCAAGGTCATTTAAGGCATGTAAGGATATACTAACACAAGTAACAATAGATTTACTATGACCATTTAGAACATGATATGACAATTTAATTAAAGCATGGAAAGTGTCTAAGTAGCCTAAACTTGTCAAATAACACATATCACCCGTGCACCCACTCGTCACCTTGCAAACACGGGCTTTCACATAACACAAATGACACAATAAATCTCAATCTTAAGGGGTAGTTCCCCCATACAAAGTTAGGAAGATACTTAACTTGACTAGGACAACTCAACCCTCGGAAATAGCTTTTCCCCTAAAATTCGCTTCCACCCGGTTCAAATATAACCAAAATCGACTTAATATAATCAAACAATGAGGGGGAAATCAATTACAATAGATAAAACTATGATCTTTATACTTTTCCCAAAAAGTCAACTCGGGGCTTGCTTGATTAAAACCCGAGTCCAGTGCTAGATTTTGACTACCCATAACCCTACGAGTTCAATGTGATTATATCAAAATACGAGTCCAAATCTATTCTCAAACTCAAAATCTTATTTTTCAAAAGCTTGAAAAAGATTCACAAATTTTCACTTTGATTCTCATGACATTAATGTTAAAATCTATGGTATATTGATGAAATATTGTTGGAAATAGATTAGAATCACTTAGTTAAAGTTTGTAGATGAACATCCCTCTCCAAATCGCCTTCTGCCGAGTATCGGGTCCTAAAATGAGAGAATATGTTGAAAAATCTCATCTCCTAGCCCTTATGACAAGTTGCAGATGTCACATTTCCAACACAAGGTTCGCATTTGCGAACACTCGCAATTGTGAATTAGAGGTCGCATTTGCGATCCCTGACAGCCATATGAAAAGTTGCAATTGCGACAACGACTTGGAAATTGTGAGGCTCTCAATAACACTAATGCGGTCAATTGATCGCAATTGCGATAACACTTAACGAGCAACACTAACAATTCTTTTTCAGCTCAAACCATTCTGAATCATGACCGAAACTCATCTGATCCCTCAGGGCTCCAAACCAAACATCCAAACAAGTGTAATAACATAATACGAACTCACTCACATGATCAAAATACAAAAATAACATCTAAAACTATGAATCGAACACTAAAACGCATAAGTCTCAAAGTAAATTTCAAGAGCTACTAGAATTTCAACTAAGCGTCTATACCCTATAAATTCAACTCCAAAGGATACCAAATTTTGTAAACAAGTTCTAAATATCATAATGGACCTATTCCAAGTCTCAAAATCAAACTCCAAGCTCAATAGCTAAAATTCAACCTACTATTAAACTTTTCAACTTCTAATTATAAAATTTCAGCAAAACAACACAAATCAACGTACAGACTTTTGAATTCAATTCCAGGCATACGCCCAAGTCCAAAACAACGATACGAAGCTATCCAAGCCATCAAAATACCGGTATGGGGTAATGTTTACAAAATTCAATGTTTCTCAACATCTTTACCTTATGTTTCTAAGTCAAGAATCAAAAGGTCCAAATCAACCTGAGATATTTTCGGAACTAATCAACCCCGTAAGTCATAAAACCATAAAAACGCATGTGTGAAGCATCAAAAAGGAAACATGGTGAAATTACACAAAATGACCGGTCAGCTCGTTACAAAATCAACACACGTGTATTCACATTGAATTCTCTTGCAACCCAAGGGCCTGGACTAGGATTCACATTGAATTTTAACCATTATAAAACATCTGGTGTCATTTACATTATGCAATTTTTTTTTGTGTTTACATTGAATGTATCTCTAATCGAATAATTGGGAAATCAGTCAACTACTCAATTGGGAAAAGAAGAGATAATAATTCACCCCCTTCCTTACTTTCATTGGGTTTTATCAAAAGTTGATTTTGATGTTTTAGACTCCAATTGGTGTTCTGAGTCTTTTGGATAGGTCTATATAGTTGAATTTAACTTGGTGTAAAGTTTGGACGTAATTCGAAGTGTATAAGTGTGATTCAGACACTCTTTTGGAGTAATGAAAATATAACAAGTTAAGGGAAATTCCTTTCTATTTGAGCTCGATCATTTTTTGTGATGTTCCCGTGGGCTTTTTGAGCATTTGGACAAGTTTTGATAATGTATTGTACTTATTCGTGGGATAATATGGGGTCTCCAGGGGCTCGGGTGTATTTTTAATCATTGGCTGAGATAATAGTTATGTTAAATATTTGGAGTTTGAGCACATTCAATATCGGGTCAAGATGACCTCTTTTCAGTGTTTTGAGTATGCGAATAGGCAGAGTGCTTTATGAATGAAATACATTTATCATTTGTGTCCAGGAGGTTCCCAATTAGTTTTGGGTTCTACAACTAAGATTTTGCGACTGCAGGTTATTTTGTTGCAATAATTCCAAAAATAATTATGTCCCAAAAATATTCGGACTTCATTTAAAACTTCAAAATATCATATCTCTCTCATTTTAAGGTCAAATAGGGTGATTCAAAATGCTATCTTGGGTGTAATCTCGCGAGGATTATATTGTTGTTATCAAATGCGATTACAGACATCATTTACAATCTAAGTTAGGCTAGGACAACTGTTGTATTCGGTTACTTGTTTCGCAATATAGTTTCTTTTTTCTCACAAGGTATATGAACTATGGGAAGAGGAGATTTTTCAGCACGTTTTCATCTACTAAATTGGGTTAAGTAAACCTAACTCTAGTTTATGATTATAACATGATTCAATCAAAATCAATGAATATTTGTGAAGCCCCAACCTCGGGGAGCGCAACACGCGCTTAACCGAGTGAACCCGGTCGAGCAAGCCTATTAGTTGATTGCTACCCGACTTGTTTGTGATTAAAGAACGCATGTTATCATTAGTTAAGTAGTTGAAGGATTATACATATAGAACATCACAAGTTTTCCTTACTTCATTTCCATTACATCATTGTTAAGTTCCCAAAATACATACAATTTTCGAATTAGTGGAACGGGAGTTTAAGAAGAAATACAACATAGTCCACTGACCCATTCTAATGCCCATACAAAATCCAGGTAATTGTCTACTGAACCTCTCAGTATATAAAAGACAGTTATAATAATGCCGGCAATAAGTCCCCGCCTATACCTCAAAACGTGTAAGCATATAAACAAAAGATGTACTACATGACCCCTGGAAGAAAGTGGTCTCACCAAGATCGCTGAGGAGGGGAAGCTGTCACCACCCCAAAGCCTAAGACCGCCGCGATGGCGCCTATCATGGAACTAGGCTAGCCAATAATCACATACTGACATAATATATTTCATAATTTCAACAAAACAAACCAAATAAATAATCGAACTACTACCTCCAAAATCTTGAGTTAACACGTCCTGAGCATCTACGAGTAGTACAAAATAACCCTACTGTCATAATACATCAAGTCTTAGAACAAGGAACTAAATAAAAAAACAAGAAATGGGAAAAGAGATGTTGTGGAGGCTGAATAGCTACCTCAAAGTCAAAACTCCGGCTCCATAAGAAGATAGAAAACTAGCGCTCGGTACCAACACCTATATTTACACACAGGGGTGCAGGGAGTAATGTGAGCACACCAACTCAGTAGTAATAAAAATAAATCAAGTCTGAATAGTAAGAAACACATAGGATAAAATCATCAATTCATAATAAGCACAGTCTTTCTTTCCGACAGTGTATACATTAAATCAACACACTTTAAAAGCCAACTTCAGTAAAAATCCTTTGAAAAGTGTGATTTCATACAATTTCAGAATAATATGCAATAGTTTAGTGAAAAATTAAACAAATCATAAATAGCCACTCGGGCCAAAACATGTATCCTAAACTGCCCCTCGGGCAAATGATCAATCAGAATCAGTCGCTCAGCATTCCTCACGATCACTCAATATCAACCCCTCGAGCATCCTCACTGTCACTCATGCCTCCCAATCACTCGTCACTCGGCACTGGCACTCAGTAGGTACCTACGCTCACTGGGGTGTGTAAGGACTCCGGAGGGGCTCCTTCATCCCAACCACTAACATCAATCCACCTCGTGGCATATCATATCCTCACAATCAGGCCTGGCATCACCTCGACGAACCCTGTCTTTAATGACGAGCAAGTGTGGATCATCATACTACCGTGCTCTAATCTGATTATAAAGAGAAAACCTGGAGGCTACACAAGCCAATACTCGTGGGGGCTCTGACAAATCCAACCTCATCAACTAAACTGCTAAATCATGAACATCAAGTGCTAAAGGTCGCTCTGCTACTGGATTTTACGCTAGACTCCCCAACATCTCTACTCCGCGACTCGGGGCATGGGCCACTACAATGGCCTTCCCCGGATGATATAGAATAGTGAGGTCATAATCCTTGAGGAGCTCCAACCATCTCATCTGATGCAAATTCTGATCCTTCTGCTTAAGAAGATAGTGCAAACTACGATGATAAGTGAAAATCTGACAATGCACTCCATACAAATAATGACGCCAAATCTTCATGGCGTGGAAAGTGGCTGTTGTTACAAGATCATGCACTTGTAATTCTTTTCGTACACCTTCAACTGTCGGGATGCGTAGGCAATCACCCTACCGTCCTGCATCAATACCGCTCTAAGACCAACTCTCGAGGCATCACAGTAGACTGTATAAGAACCTAAACCCGTAGGCAACACCAACACCGGAGCTATAGTGAATGTTGTCCTCACACTCCTCAGTCCACCTGAACTAAGCACCCTTTTGGGTTAGTCTGGTCATAGGTGATATAATAGATAAAAATCCCTTTATAAAACGGCGATAGTACCCTGCCAAACCAAGGAAACTATGAATCTCGGTAGCTGATGACGGTCTAGGCCAGCTCTGCATCACCTCTATCTTCTTCGGATGAACTTCAATACCCTCACTGGGCACCATGTGCCCCAAGAAAGATACTGAATCAAGCCAGAACTCACACTTCAAAAATTTTGCATACAACCTCTTCTCCCTCAGAGTTTGAAGCATAGTCCTCAAATGTTGTTCATGATCTTCTCGAGATCGAGAATACACCAAGATGTCGTCAATAAACATGATGATGAATGAGTCAAGATAAGGCCGGAACACACTATGCATCAAGTGCATAAAGGCCACTGGGGCATTGGTCAACCGGAATGACATAACCAGAAACTCATAATGACCATATCTAGTCTTGAAGGCAGTCTTTGGGATGTCGGGCCCCCGAATCTTCAACTGATGATAGCTAGAACGCAAGTAAATCTTGGAAAATACCCTAGCACCCTGCAACTGATCAAACAAGGCATCTATATGAGGTAAGGGATATCGGTTCTTCACCGTAACCTTGTTCAGCTGCCGATAATCAATACACATATGCATAGAACCATCCTTCTTCTTCACAAACAACACCGGAGCACCCCAAGGTGACACGCTAGGCCGAATGAACCCCTTATATAGGAGTTCCTAAAGCTTCTCCTTTAGTTCCTTCAACTCCGTTGCTGTGGTACGATAAGGTGGAATAGAAAAAGGCTGAGTGTTTGGCACCAGGTCGATACCAAAATCAATGTCCCTGTCAGGTTGCATGCCTGGCAGGTCTGCAGGAAACACGTCCGAAAAATCACGGACCACAAGAACCGAATCAATAGCGGGAGTATCACCACTAACATCCTCACAAAATCTAAATATGATAAAAACTCTTTTTCAACCCTGCTAGGTACATACTCAGAAGAACCTCTCCACTCAACCCTTGGAAATCCTGGCATAGGCACGGTCACAGTGTTAGCGTGACAATCAAGAACAACATGACACGGAGATAGCCAATCCTTGCCCAATATCACACCAAAATCAACCACGCTGAGTAACAATAGGTCCACTCAGGTATCCAGACCCCCAATAGATATCACACATGACCGATGCACACGGTCCACAAGAATAGTATCCCCCACTCGAGTCAACACATGAACCGATGCAGCTAGAGACTCATAGAGCATATCCAGAAAATGGGAAAATTAAGAAGAAACACAGGAATACGTAGAACTAGGTTCAAATTAAGCCAAAGCATCTCGGCGACAGACTGATACAATACATGTGATCACTACACTGGAGGCTTTAGCATCTTGCCTGGCTGGAAATGCATAGATACGAGCCTGACCTTTAACTGCACGACCTCCCCCTCTAGGGTGGCCCCTGCCGGTCAGGCCCCCACCCATAGCTGTCTGGCGGGTGGTAAAGTAATTGGAGCTGAAGTCGAGGGCTGGCCCTTATGTTGAGCAGAACCACCAAAATGATGGGGACACTACCTCCACATGTGCCCAAACACTCCGTACTCGAAACAACTCCCTGAAGCTGGAGACGGGGACTGAAAGAAACCCTGGCACCAGAATGGCTACTAGAAGAATCATGCATAGAGGAACCCTGAACTGATAGTGCTCGAGCTGCTCTCTAGGATGGAAGGACAGTGAATGAAGAACGGCCCGACTGAGAATTGTAGGGACCATGCCCTGGAGATGCACCACAATAAGCTGGGTGGACTTGTTGAGGAGGCCTGAATGAACGGCCTCTACCATGCTGAAACTGTCCTATAGAAGGAGAACTACTACAACTACCAGATCCATGAGGCCTCTTGGCCTTCCTCTCCACTCGCTCCTAGCACTGAACTGACTCAATATCTCGAGCAATATCAATAACCTGCTCGAAGGTAGCACAATACCCTCTCCCTAGTAATCAAAAGGCGGAGGTGATAAGTGAGGCCATCCACGAAACTCCAAATATTCTTCCTATCAGCAGGGACCAACTCGGCGGCATGACGAGCCAACTCTGAAAACAGCATAATTATACTGCGTCACAGATACCTCCCCCTAACGCAGTTGCTCAAACTGCCTTCTTCTCTTCCCTGTGAGATTGGCAACATACTTCTCCAAGAAGATAGTGGAGATGTGTTGCCACGTGAGGGGTGCTGCACCAGCAGATCTACGACTCTTGAAGGAATCCCACAAAGTAAAAGCAGCCCCTGAAAAAATGAAAAGTAGCAAACAAGAACCCACTGGTCTATGGTATCCATGAAGTACGGATCATCCCCTAACACTTATCCATAAAACACTGGTCATCCTCACCCTCAGCACCACTGAATGTCGGAAGCTGAAGTCTACTGAATCTCTCTAGCCTACGGTGCTCATCATCTGGCATAACTGGAACCACGAAGTCATGAACTGGAGCAACCGGCTAGGCTGGAACTGCCCCCAATGTCTGAAGGGCCTGAGTAACCTGCTCAGATGTCCGGGCAGCTAGAGTCTGAGTGCCTCCCGCTGCCTGAGAAGTAGAAGCAGTAGTAGATACAACAACTGCCTGGGCAAGGCTAGTACGTACTATCAAGATCTCAGCCAGGGTCTCCTGAAGACCCGAAGTAACAACGGGCACTGCCGGTGCCTGAGCCTCCCTCGCTGGAATATCTACGGCGGGAACCTGATCCTGAATGGTAGGGGGACCCTCAGGTGCTACCCCGGCTGCCGCACGGGCTGTTCCCCTACCTATACCATTCCCTCGACCGCGGCCTCGACCTCTCGCTGGTCATGTTGGTGTCTGGTCACCCTGATCGGTAGCGAGAGTCCTCACCATCTGTGAGAGAATGAAAAAATAGAAGTTTAGATTTCAAACTAAAAAAATGGCACGACAGAATTCAAGTAAATGAGATTTTTCCTAAGTGTTCTGTAGCCTCTCGAAGATAAGTACAAACGTCTCTGTACCGATCCACAAGACTCTACTAATCATGATCATGACTGTTGAGTCCTATGTAACCTAAGTTCTGACACCAAGTTGGCACGACCCCAAAACCTAAGCCGGCCGTGATGGCGCCTATCATGAAACTAGGCTAGCCAATAATATCATTCTAACATAATATTTTTCATAAAACCAAATAAATAATCTAACTACTACCCCCAAAATCATGAGTCAACACGTCATGAGCATCTACCCTACTGTCATAATTCATTAAGTCTTGGAAGTAGGAACTAAATACATAACACGAAATGCGTAAAGAGATGTTTTGGACAATGAACAGCTACCTCAAAGTCCCAACTCCGGCTCTACAAGAAGGAAGAAAACTAGCACTCGGTACCAGCACTTGTATCTGCACACATGGGTGTATGGAGTAATGTGCGTACGCCAACTCAGTAGTAATGAAAATAAATCAAGTCTGAACAGTAAGAAACACATAGGATCAAATCATCAATTCACAATAAGCACAGTCTTTCTTTCCAATAGTGTATACATTAATCAACACGCTTTAAAAGCCAACTTTAGTAAAATCCTTTGAAAAGTGTGATTGCCAACAATTTCAGAAAAATACCCAATAGTTCTGTGAAAAATAAAACAAATCATAAAGAGCCACTCGGGCCAAAACATGTATCATTAACCGCCCCTCGGGCAAGTCATCACTCAGAATCAGTCACTCAGCATGCCTCATGATCACTCATTATTAGAACCTCGGTTATCCTCACTGTCACTTGTGCCTCACAATCAATCGTCACTGGGCACTCGCACTCAGTAGGTACATGCGCTCACTGGGGGTGTGTACAAACTCCAGAGGGGCTTCTTCAGCCCAAGCGCTAATACCAAGCCACCTCATGGCATATTATTTCCTAATAATCAGGCTCTCAGCCTAACTCAGTCAGAAACTCTCAAAAACGCCACCCGGGGTGTCAGTAAAACAGAGTACTCAACCCAAAACATCACTTTATATCTCAGAAATAGTGTAAATAAAGCTGAGTTTCGAAATCAGTTAAACATAATATGACTGAGTGTAAATCATAAGTCAACACAGTGAAGAATAACAGCAAAAGCCCACAAGTGATCTAAACAGGTCGACACAAGGCCTGAAACATGGCTTATAGCCCAAATACAAAAATAGTCTGAAAACACGATTTAACATATGTTTAAAAGTAAATACGCGACTCAATAGTTTCCACGAGAAGGACCAAATCAAAATCCCCAATCATTGCACTCCACACACTCGTCATCCAGCATGTGCGCTACTCCAAAAATAGTGAGAAAAATACGAAGTCTGGAGTTTCATACCCTCAATACAAGATTTACCGTCATTACTTACCTCAAACAGGCCCAAATACTAATCCACGATGCTCTTGCCCCTTGAATCGGCTCCCAACTGCTCCGAGTATATCAAAATCAGATTAATATCATCAAAATATGCTAGGGATAGGAAACGAATTCAAAACATATCAAAATTAGGCACAATTCCCAAAATTGGCTAAACCCGACACCCGAGCCCATGTATCGGAACTCGATAGATATCATAAACCCGGAATACTCATATCCTCACGAGTCTACCCATATAAAATTTACCAAAATCCGACCTCAATTGCCCATGCAAATCATCAAAATAAATTCCAAAATTTTCCTCCCATTTTCACTTTATTTCCTCAATTTACATGATAAAAATCAAGGCTGAATCATGAAATTAACCAAAATGTGATTGAAGAACACTTACCTAAAGAACTCTACTGAAAATCTCTTCAATTTCCTCTTTCTCCACAGGTCTCTAATTGATTTTGGAGTTATGGCCTAAAACCCTCATTTTTGAAACTTAAACTTTCTGCCCATGCCTTTACTCATCGCGTACGCGTCACTAGGACCGTGTTCGCATTGAACATTACAACAGGCCCCTAATTTTACTCTACGTGAACGCACAAAAAGCCACGTGAGTACACTGCTCAACAACCCCTGGCCTTCACAAATGCATGGGCTCTTACGCCAACGCACAGGCCAATGGGCCTAGGGTCCTCATAATGCCTTCTACGCTACGCAAACACACCCAATCCCCTGCGAATGCATAGAAAAATATCCTCAGCAGCCCAATCCCCCTATGCGAATGCAAGACCACCTCCGCGAACGCATAGGGTAAAACTTTCTGCAGCAAATACACACTAGAACAACTACTTCCAAAAGCCAAAAATCACTCTGTTAACCACGCGAAATGCACCCGAGGCCTTCGGGACCTCTAACAAATATACCAACACATCCCATAACCTCCTTCAAACTTAGTCAAGCCTTCAATATACCAAAACAACACAAAAACTCTAAATTCACCTCGAGTTCAAGCCTGTGAACTTTGAAAATTTTTAAATTTCACCAAAGATGCCGAAACCACCTAAAACACTTCCGATTGACCTTAAAATTTGCACACATATCCAAAATCACACTACGAACCCGTTCCAGCATCCGGAATTCCATTCCGACCCCGACAACTAATTTTTCACTGCCGACTGGAAATCGCCAAAATCTCAAATTCGCCAATTCAAGCCTAATTCTACACCGAACATCAAAACCACATTATGAACATACTCCTAAGTCCCAAATCACATAACGAAGCTATCCGGAGCATAAAATCTACATTCCTGGGTCGTTTACCAATAAGTCAACTCCCAATTGGTTTTTAAACATTTACGCCAATTTAAGAGACTAAGTGTGTCAGTTCTCACCACGACCACCCCGAACCCGAACCAACTTACCCAACACATCATAATTAGGTTAGCTAGCACATAACAATGTTCAAACAAGGGAAACGGGGCTAATCTCACAGAACGATCGGTCGGGTCATTACAGAGGCGCCGCTAGTTACGATCGACATTATCTGCTATGGAACCACCTACATCCATTAAAAGATGTAGCAGCCCCGGAAAAAGAGACGTTAGTACTGTCGAATAGTATAGTATGTAAAGCTAAAAACCAACCTCATAAGGAAAGAAATAAAAGGGGAAAATAGTCATGTTGTACAATAAAAGCATCACACGATACTATAACATCAAGTAGGTTATCACATAAGTTCTCGACTAGCTTTTCATCTCATTCAGTGGGTAATCTTAGTGCCATGTGACACGAGCCAAAATGCACTGTGTCCCCGCACAAAGTTCGATCTCGGCCAGCTAGGTCGTCTCATTTGAGACATCATCCATATCAATGATTTCAATTACTCAATCTAGCACAATTACCACCATGTTTGCCGCATTGAGTCTGATCACGGCCCGACCGGATAGTCCATCTCACTTGAGATATCATCCTTTCAATCGTTTATTTCGATTCACATTTCCTTCCCATGTTTCATTACATGGCACAAGCAGCCTCATTTATTAAGTCGTTCTTGTCACTTGGTGTATCTTACAATTAAAATTTCCATTTTTATACATTCCAATAACTTTACCATCATATCAATAAGGACTATCGTATCAGGTATTGCACAAATAAGGGAATGAACTTGAAAGATCTTAATCACACGGAAGCTATTCATACAAATTAGCTTAGCAAGCATTATTCAACTATTGACATGAATTATTAACCTTTCTCAACACAGATTCCTCATTTCAAGCACAAGCTCAAATATCATGATGAACATTTAGAACAATAATTAAACATGAATCTTTCGACACAATATATTAGGGCAGCTAATTCTAGCATGATCAAGTTAGGAACTTACACCAAATACTCGAACACTAGGGATTCAATTCTAAGAGGAAGGTAGTTTAGACATACATACCTCAATTGAGCTTTCTTTAAAACTTTTAGAAGATCCCGATTTTAGCAACTTCAATCTTCACTATGAGAACCTTCTTGAAGATCTTCAAGTATTTAGAAAGAATTGATGGATATTAGTTTGATGTTTTGATCTCTCTCTATAAGAAACCCTTCCCTCACTCTAGAAATATAAGAAAATAGCTCGATATTGTGTATAAACGGAATAGGGTCGAGTCTTAAAATAAGATAAATGTGTGCCCTGACATAGATCTGCGGTCGCATATGCGACCGCATAATGGCTATGCAGCCTGCAAAGTGACTGCAAAAGTATCCCTCAGGGGCTTGAATTTTATGCCCACGTATGCGACAAGCATGCGGTCCGCAAACCCGTTCTGCTATCGCATAATGCACCATGAACTTCCTTTCGAAAAAGTCCAAGATGATTATGCGACCAATATGCAGAATGATTATGCGACCGCGTAACTGGCCGCATAACTGACCTCAAAATTGGCCAAATTTTCATCCTCACTCTGCGGCCAATATGTGATCCGCAGATTGATTATGCGGCCCGTAATGAGCCGCACAAACGCATTCCTCTACAAAACATTTTATTTTAGGTCTGTAGCGTACTGGTCATTCCAAAAAATCCGAACCGCATATAACACATAAATCTAACCTGTCACCACAAAATTTCGGGTTTTTAGTTCAAAAATTTACAGGGCCTTACAATTTTAACGAAGAAAAGAGGGATTTGGCTTGAAAAATTGGAAAGTGCATTTTTGGGTTTTTGGCAGAACTTTTCTAAAGTAAAAATGGAGATCTGATCACCAACTTTAAGTTGGCTTTGGATGAACCTTACAATTTGCGAGTTTATTTCAATTTGCAGGGTACGGGTCCAAATTGACCTTTTATTTGACATTGAGTATTTGATTAAAGATTCAATATTTATCATTTGAGTATGATTCCTACGATATTATTTGATGTTATTAAGTTTCTTTTGGATAGATTCGAGCCGTTCAGAGGTCGATTCGCGCAGGAAGGCATTTTTAGAGTATTGATTTGGCTTGTTTGAGGTTAGTTTCTTGCCTAGATTTTGTTGAGGAAATTTTTCCTAATAATTGATTTGGTTTTCTTCATGTAGGGTTGATGTATATTTGAGGTGATAAAATTATATACATGTGCCATGTGTATTCATGCTCGGGATAGATTCTAGATGTCACGACCCACACAGAAGGGCCGCGATGGGCACCTGGTGCCTCACTTATCCTTGCGTATCAACTTACGACTAAGGGACTCGAACGCATAATATCATACTTTTGCCATGGGGCTACATTGCAAGACAATTTGTGAATCAAAATATAAAACTGAACGGAAACTAACACCGACTAAACAACAATATAAAGTTGGGCCGACAATGCTTTCATAACTACTATAGGTGACAATCCAACAAAACATATACAAGGCCTACAAGCCCAACATACTGCACTAACTTACATGATATGTCTGCAAGCCTCTACTGATGAATGTATTGTGATCGGAACAGGGTACTGACCTATCCGTAACATATATTTACCTATATACACAACATGTACATCAAACTATAGACTTGGAAACTCTGAAGGATGCACAGCATACCGATAAAGCTGAACTCAGGCAGCACCTCATGAGGAGGTCCTACTCGTTTGTCTGTCTGAACCTGCAGGCATGAAATGCAGATCCCCAACAAACGGGACGTCAATACGCAATAATGTACCTAGTATGTAAGGCAACAAAATAACTGTAAGCTGAATCTGAATTGCTAATATAATAATTGAAAGTAACTGGGAGTCAAAGATAATCTTAAGATATGCGTACCTGCTGATACTGCCTTAACTCTCTTAATATAGTAAGTAAAATAGTTTTCTGGCCTTATAAGACTGAGTATATATAACTACTCTGTCGTATTAGGCTCGCTCATAGGTTCTTGGCCATACAAGGCTCTGTAACTCGGCCATACAAGGAACTATATATGGGCCATGCTGGGCTCACTTATAGGCGCTCGACCACAGTTGGCTCTGTATATAACTTACCATCTAATCGGAGGTTGTCCAATAGGAGCCTGCCCATCGATTGTAGCTCGATGTTAGTGAAAATAATGTCATACTATTTATATAGACTCTCTCTTGACATGAAGAAGGCAATATTCAATTTGATATGAAGTCTCGATAAGGGAGAATACTCTAACATAGAAGACTAGGATAATGTATATAAATTCGGGAGTATGAACTTCTTTTTATGCCTCGTTACCAAGCATATTTAATTAAGAGATCATGCCAAAATGAAGGAAAGGTTTAGCCTTAACAAAACTGAATCGATTCTGGACAATCATTCTAACAGACGCCAATCGTGTGTAACGACATGGCCGATCGTTCCATGAGATTATCCTCGTTTCCCGTGTTTCAGCTTTGATCATGTGTTATTTAACCTAATTATGTTGTGTTGGGTCGGTTGGTTAGATTTCGTAGTGGTCGTGGTGAGAAATGAGACACTTAGTCTCTAAAGTTGGCCTTATGGTTAGAAAAGTCAACTGGAAGTTGACTATTAGATAAACGACCTCAAAATTTGGATTTTTTTGGCTCGGATAGTTTTATTAGGTGATTTGGGACTTAGACGTGTGTTCGTAATGTTATTTTAAGGTCCGGAGTAGAATTAGGCTTGAATTCGTGAAATTGAGTTTTTGGAAATTTCTAGTTGGTAGTGGAAAATTAGTTATTGGGGTCTGAATGGAATTCCATAAGTTGGGATAGTTTCGTATGTTAATTTTTGATGTGTGTGCAAGTGTTTAGGTCAATTAGACGTGTTTTCGGTGGTTTCGACGCCTTTGGCAAAATTTAGAAGTTTCTAAGTTCTTAGGCTTGTATCTAAGGTGGATTTGGTGTTTTGGCGTTGTTTCGAGGGATTCGAAGGCATGGCTAAGTTTTGATGATGTTATGGGACATGTTGTCAGGGTTGGTCGAGGTTCTGAGGGCCTCGGATGTGTTTCAAACCCTGCACTTCACATGTTTATCACCGTTTGGAGTGGCACACATATGGCGAGTGTGTTGCGCGCACATTTGGGGGATTGTGACTTGGTCCGTCCCGTGCCAAATATTAAGTTGCGTATTGACTTTACTTCATATTATTTTCGTACTTTTAGACTATTGTTATATTTTGGGTTGTACGCCATGTTTGGGCCATGTGCCGACCTGTTTGGACCCCTTGGGGGCTTTTTACTGATATTCCTCATTGTGTTGACTTATGATTGTCACTCAGTTCTTTCCTGTTTAACTGATTTCGAAAGTCAGTCTCATTTACACTACTTTTGCGTATTGATTTTACTTCATATTATTTTCGTACTTTTAGACTATTATTATATTTTTGTTTGTACGCCATGTTTGGGCCATGTGCCGACCTGTTTTGACCCCTTGGGGGCTTTTTACTGATATTCCTCACTGTGTTGACTTATGATTGGCACTCAGTCCTTTCCTGTTTAACTGATTTCGAAAGTCAGTCTCATTTACACTACTTTTGTGATATAAAATGATATTATGGGCTGAGTACCCCCGTTTATTTGATAGTCGAGTGGCTTTGAGAGATTTCTGACTGAGTGAGGCCGAGTGCCTGTGTTGTGAGGATATTATGGGATCGGGCTGCACGCCGCAGCATGTGGCACCACTTATGATATATGAGAGGCCGAGAGCTTGGGTGAGTATTCCACGACAGGGCTTGATATTAGCTTGGGTTGTAGGAGCCCCTCCGGAGTATGTACACCCCAGTGAGCACAAGTACCTACTGAGTGAGAATTTCGAGTGCCGAGTGATGAGAGATTACGAGGCATGAGCATCTGTGAGGTAGCCCGAGGGGCTAATACTGAGTGATTGTGAGGCATGGTGAGTGATGATACGCCCGAGGGGCTTTTTGTGATACATGTTTTCATCTCAAGGACTGTTTATGAACTTTGTCCTTTCCATATACTAAGCCATTTTGATTTGTACGAAAATTGTGAAAAAGGGTAAATTTTCAAAATATATTTTTCTGAAAGCAATTTGTAAATGTTACAAGATATTGTATCTGTATTTTTTGAATGAAAGGCTTCATTTACTGAACATTGATGACTGTTTTTACTTGTTTCGTAGCCTTAGGAATTATTTACTCTCATTAGTATTGAGTTGGCGTACTCACATTACTCCCTGCATCTTGTATGCAGATTCAGGTACTTAGTCTAAGCGCTAGCTATTTTTGCATTCTCTTGGATTTTTGTTTGGGATTCTGAGGTAGTTGTTCGGCGTCCACAGCATGCGCGCTTTCCCTTCTTGTCCTTTAAATATTTGCTATAACTGGTTGTAGTAAGGAATTAATAGTGCGTTGTATTGTTTATAGATGCTCATGACGTTTGACTCCATGTTTTGGGGCAATATCTAACCTATTTTATTCGTCTTGTTGCTTTAAACTGTTAAATCGGAAAGATTTTATGGAATATGGAACAATATTGTATTTAATGGAAAGTCTTTATCTTATTTCAAGGTAGATTGGCTAGCCTAGTATCATGATAGGCGCCATCGCGATTGGCTTAGGATTTGGGGTCGTGACGAGTTGGCATCAGAGCCTAGGTTACATAGGACTCACTGGGCATGAGCAGGTTCAGTAGAGTCTTGCGGATCAGTATGGAGACGTCTGTACTTATCTTCGAGAGGCTGCAGAATTCTTAGGAAAAATCTAACATTTCTTGAATTTTTGTTGTGCAAATCTATTGCTTCTAGCCAGTAAACTTCTATTGTTTCATTCTCTGATAGATGGTGAGATACACGCGCTGCCGATCAGGGTGATCAGACACCAAGTAGACAAGCGAGAGGTCGAGGCCATGGTAGAGGTAGGGGTGCAGCCCGTGCGGAAGTCGGGGAAGTACCCGTGGATCCACGTACTGTTCAGGATCAGGTCCCCGCCGCAGATGTCCCATTAGGACCAGCCTAGGCACCGGAAGTGCCTATTGTGATCTCGGGTCTTCAGGAGACTCTGGCTCACATTTTGACTGTGTGCAACAATCTTGCACATGCGGTCGCCGTTTCTTCTTTTGCTGGTACTTCTCAGGCTAGGGAGGCACTCAAACTCCAACTGCCCATACACTTGAGCAGGTTATTCAGAGCCTTCAGACCCCCGAGGCAGTTCTAGCTCAGCCAGTTTCCCTAGCTCAAGATTTTGTGATTCGAGTCATGCCAGATGACGAGCAGCGCAGGTTGGAGAGATTTGGTAGACTTCAGCCTCCGATATTCAGTGGCGCTGAGGGAGAGGATGCCCATGGTTTCTTAGACAAGTGTAAGAAGATGCTTCGTACTATAGGGATATTGGAGACTAGTGGGGTCTCGTTTAGTACATTTCAGGTCTCATGAGCTGCATTGACTTGGTGGGAGTCATACGAGAAATGTAGGACTGTTGGTGCGACACCCCTTACTTTGCAGTTGTTCTCCACTCTCTTCTTAGAAAATTATGTTACCCAGTCTCACAGAGAGGAGCTGTGTAGGCAAATTGAGAATTTGCACCCGGCTGAGTTGACAGTGATGCAGTATGAGATGAGGTTTTCACAGCTAGCCCGTTATGCCTCATAGTTAGTTCCTACTTAGAGAGATAGGATTAGGAGGTTCCTGGATGGCCTCACTTATCAGCTCCGTGTTCTGATGACCGGAGAGAGTTTCAGGTGCTACTTTCGAGCAGGTTGTTGATATTGCTTGATATATTTAGTCATTCGCCGCCAGGAGCAAGAGAAGAGGGAGTCAAAGAGGCCTCATGGATCTGGTTGTTTTAGTTGTGCTCCTTCTAGAGGATAGCTTCAGCATGGTAGAGGTCGTTCATTCAGGCCTCCTCAGCCAGTCAGCCAAGCTTATAGTGGTGCACATTCAGAGCATGGTACCCACAGTTCTCATTTGGGCCGTTCTTCATTCAGTTCCCTTCCATCTCCTCAGTTCAGGGTTCCTCTATGAATGGTTTTTCTAGTGGCTATACTGGTGCCAGGGGTTCCTTTAAGTCTCTTTCTCCAGCTCCAGGGAGTTGTTTTGAGTGTGTAGAGTTTGGGTATGTATGTAGGCAGTGCCCTCGTTGTCTTGGTGGGTATTCTCAGCAGAGAATTCAGCCCTCGACTTCAGCTCCATTTACTTCACAAACTTCCTAGACAGCTAAAGGTAGGGGTCATAGAACTAGGGGCCACCCTAGAGGAGGAGGTCGTAAAGGTGGAGGCCAGGCTCGTATTTGTGCACTTCCAGCCAGGCTAGATGCTATGGCCTCAGATGTAGTGATCGCATGTATTGTCTCAGTCTGTCACTGATATGCTTTGGTCTTATTTGATTCTGGTTCCACGTATTCCTATGTTTCATCATATTTTTCCCATTTTCTTGATATGCCTTGTGAGTCTTTAGTTACATCCGTTCATGTGCCGACTCCGGTGGGTGATACTATTATTGTGGACCATTTACATCGATCATGTGTGATATATATTGGGGGTCTGGAGACCCGAGTGGACCTATTGTTGCTTAGCATGGTTGATTTTGATGTGATATTGGGCATGTATTGGCTATCCCTGTGTCATGATGTTCTTTCTTGTCACGCTAAGACCGTGACCTTACCTATACCAGGATTTCCGAGGGTGAATGGAGAGGTTCTATTGAGTATGTGCCTAGTAGGGTGATATCTTGCCTGAAGGCCCAGTGTATGGTAGAAAAGGGGTGTTTATCGTATTTGGCTTTTGAGAGTGGAGAGGTTCTATCGTGTTTATCGTGTTTCCTGCAGACCTGCCAGGCATGCTACCTGACATGGATATTGATTTCGGTATTGATCAGGCTCCGGGCACTCAACCTATTTCCATTCCACCTTCTCATATGGCACCAGCGGAGTGGAAGGAATTGAAAGAGCAGCTTCAGGAACTCCTAGATATGGGGCTCATTCTGCCTAGTGTGTCACCTTAGGGTGTACCGGTGTGTTTGTGAAGAGGAATGATGGTCCCATAAGAGTGTGTATTGACTACAGGCAGTTGAACAAGGTTACTGTTACTTTGTGGAGGTATTTTCTTCTATTACTTCGCCCTTGACCAAATTGACCCAGAAGGGTGCTCTGTTCAGGTGGTCGGACAAGTGTGAGGAGAGCTTTCAGAAGCTTAAGGTTGTATTGACTTCAGCTCAAGTGTTGGTATTGCCATCAGCTTCAGGTTCTTATACCGTGTATTGTGATGCCTCGAGGATAGGCATTGGTTGTGTTTTGATGCAGGAGGGTAGGGTGATTGCATACGCGTCGCACCAACTGTAGACTCATGAGAAGAATTACCCCGTACATGATCTCGAGCTAGCACCCATTGTTCACGACTCACAGATTTGGCGTCATTATTTGTATGATGTGCATTGTGAGGTTTTCACTGATCACTGTAGTCTGCAATATATGTTTAAGTAGAAGGACTTAAATTTTTGTCAAAGGAGATGGTTGGAGCTTCTCAAGGACTATAACATCACTATTCTATACCATCTGAGAAGGCTAATATAGTGGTCGATGCCTTGAGTCGCAGAGCAGAGAGTCTGGGGAGTTTAGCATATCTTCCAGCAGTAGAGAGACCTTTAGCACTTGATGTTCAGGCCTTAGCAGGTAAGTTGGTGAGATTGGATCTATCAGAGCCCCGCTGGGTATTGGCTTATGTAACCTCCAGGTCATCTCTTTCAGACCATATTAGAGAGCGCCAATATGATGACCCACACTTGCTCGTTCTTCAGTTTAAGGTCCAGTGAGGTGATGCCAGGGATGTGGTTATTGATGTTGATGGAGTTATGATGATGCAGGGTCGGATATGTGTGCCTAGTATGGATGGTCTTCCAGAGTTGATTCTAGTAGAGGCCCATAGCTCGCGGTATTCCATCTATCCGGGTGTCGCGAAGATGTATCAAGATTTGAGACAGCATTATTGGTGGAGGCGGATGAAGAAATATATTATAGAGTTTGTAGCTCGGTGTCTCAACTGTCAGCATGTCAAGTATGAGCACCAGAGACCAGGTGGGTTGCATCAGAGGTTTGATATTCCGGAGTGGAAGTGGGAGCGGATCACCATGGACTTTGTAGTTGGGCTCCCATGGACTTCGAGGAAGTTCAATGCTATATGGGTTATTGTGGATAAGCTGACCAAGTCCGCGCACTTCACTCCTGTTGGTACTACTTTTTCTTCGGAGCGGTTAGCTAAGATTTACATCTGGGAGATTGTCTGGTTGCTTGGTGTTCCAGTTTCTATAATTTATGACAGAGGTATTCAGTTCACATCTCAGTTTTGGAGGGCCGTGCAGAGAGAGTTGGGTACTCATTTCAACTTCAGCACATCATTTCATCCTCAGACGGACGGGCAGTTAGAGCGTACTATTCAGATTCTGGAAGACATGTTTCGTGCTTGTGTAATTGAATTTCGGGGGTTCATGGGACCACTTCCTGCCACTCGTGGAGTTTGCATATAATAACAGTTATCAGTCGAGTATCCATATGGCTCCACATGAGGCTTTATATGTAGGAGGTGTAGATCTCCGGTTAGTTGGTTTGAGCCGGGTGAGGCTAGCCTATTGGGCACAGACTAGGTACAGGATGCGTTGGATAAGGTGAAATTAATTTAGGAGCAACTTTGCATGGCACAGTCTCTAAAGAAGAGTTATGCGGACCGGAAGGTCCAGGATGCGTCTTTCATGGTTGGAGAGAATGTACTTCTAAAGGTGTCACCCATGAAGGGTGTTATGCAGTTCGGAAAGCGGGGCAAGTTGAGTTCCCGGTTCATTGGGCCTTTTGAGGTGCTTCATAGAGTTCGATAGGTGGCTTATAGACTTGCTTTGCCACCTAACTTATCAAGTGTCCATCCGGTGTTTAATGTTTCCATGCTCCGGAAGTATGTTGGTGACTTGTCTCATGTTTTAGACTTCAACATAATTCAGCTTGACAGTGATATGTCCTATGAGGTCGAGCTAGTGGCTATTTTGGGTCATTAGATCAGAAGGTTGGTCTAAGGATATAGCTTCAGAGAAAGTGTGATGGAGAGGGCCGCCAGTAGAGGAGCCTACCCGGGAGACCAAGCGGGAGATGCAGAGTAGATATCCCTACCTTTTTGAGACTCCAGGTATGTTTCTAGACCCGTTCGATGACGAACGTTTGTTTAAGAGGGGGATAATGTAATGACTCGACCGATCGTTCTGTGAGATTAGCCCCGTTTCCCATGTTTCAGCTTTGGTCATGTGTTATTTAACCTAATTATGTTGTGCTGGGTTGGTTGGTTCGGGTTCGGAGTGGCCGTGGTGAGAAAGGAGACACTTAGTCTCTTAAGTTGGCCTTATGATTAGAAAAGTCAACCGAAAGTTGGCTATTAGGTGAGCGACCTCGGAATAAGAATTTTTTAGCTCGTATAACTTCGTTAGGTGATTTGGGACTTAGAAGTGTATTTGGAATGTTATTTTAAGTTCCTTAGTAGAATTAGGCTTGAATTGTCGAAATTGAGTTTTTGGCAATTTTTGGTCGTTAGTTGAAAATTAGCTATCGGGGTCGGAATGTAATTCTGGAAATTGGGTTAGGTTCGTATTGTCATTTTGGATGTGTGTGCAAATTTTCAAGTCAATCGGACGTGTTTTGGATGGTTTCGGCACCTATGGTGAAATTTAGAAGTTTATAAGTTCTTAGGCTTGAATCCGAGGTGGATTTGGTGTTTTGGCTTTTTTTTGAGTGTTTCCAAGGCTCCACTAAGTTAGGATGATGTTATGGGACATGTTGTCAGGGTTGGTTCAGGTCCCTAGGAGCTCGGGCGTGTTTCAGATTGATTTCGTATTATATTTCTCCATGATTTTACTGCTAGTGTGTTTCTACATCTGGTGTCTCTGCCCTTCATCGCGATCGCGAAGTGAAGGATTCGATCGCGTAAGGGAAGGTCTGAGGCTGTTTGTTTCTTCTTTGTGTTTGCGGACATGGTCTGCGTTCGCATTGGGCGAAGCAAGTGGAGCATTGCGTTCGCGTAGGGGAGCACGCTATCGCGTAGTCTTGGGTCTGAGTTGAGGCAGGATGGTTGCCTCATCCCGTTCGCGAGGTCAATTCCGCAACACGATCACGAAGGGTATTATGCGATCGCGTAGGGGTAATTATGGCAGTGTCATTTTTGTTCTTCGCGATCGCGTGCCTATTTTCCGCGATCGCAGTGAGTAATGCACCTGGGCAGAAGGTTTATATCAAAAAATGAGGGTTTTAGTCCAATATCTCAAAGACCATGAGAGAGCTCGGGAGAAGGTGAAATTGAGGAGATTTTCAGTGGAGTAATTGGGGTAAGTATTCTTCACTCACAGTTGGGTTGATTCCATGATTTAGTCTTGATTTTCATCATTTAGTTTCAGAAATTAGAGTGGAAATTGGGGAAATGGGAGAAAAATTTTGGAATTCTTTTGGGGAATTTAATGGGCACTTGAGGTCCGATTTTATGTTCTTGGTATGCATAGACTTAGGGGAGGATAAGGATTCTACTTTTTTTATTTTTACCGAATTTCGAGACGTGGGACCGAGGGTCGGGTTTTGCCAATTTCGGGATTTTTGGTTAATTTTGATAATTTTCGAATGGGTTTTGTTCCCCAGTATATATTGATGGTATTAATCTGGTTTTTGTTAGATTTTTATAAATTGGGGGCCGATTCGAGAGGCGAGATCATCGCGGATTAGTATTTTGGCCGGTTTGAGGTAAGCAATGACTGTAAATCTTGTCCCGAGGGTATGAAACCCCAGACTTAACATTTTTACCACTCTTTGGAGTTGCGTACATACTAGATGACGAGTGTGTGGCATGCACGATTTGGGTCTTGTGACTTGCTCCATCCCGTTGCAACTATTAAGTGCATATTGATTCTACTTCATGTGATATACATGGTTTTAGATTTTTATTATATTTTGGGCTGTACACCATGTTTGGGGCCTTGTGCCGACTAGATTGGACCCCTTGGGGGCTGTTTACTACTATTCCTCAATGTGTTGACTTATGATTTATACTCAGTCCTTTCCTGTTTAACTGATTTCGAAACTCAGTCTCATTTACACTACTTTTGTGATATAAAATGATATTTTGGGTTGAGTACCCCGTTTATTTGATAGCCGACTGGCTTTGACATATTTCTAACTTAGTGAGGTCGAGTGCCTATGTTGTGAGGATATTATGGGATCGGGCTGTATGCCGCAGCATGTTGCACTGTTTATGATATGTTAGAGGCTAAGAGCCCGAGTGATTATGCCACGAGATGGCTTGATATTAGCGATTGGGTTGTAGAAGCCTCTTCAGAGTCTGTACACCCCCAGTGAGAGCAGGTACCTACTGAGTGCGAGTGCAGAGTGCGAGTGTCGAGTGCCTAGTGATGAGAGATTCGGAGGCATGAGCGTCTGCGAGGTAGCCCGAGGGGCTAATACTGAGTGATTGTGAGGCATGTTGAGTGATGATACGCCCGAGAGGTTGTTTATGATACATGTTTTCTTCTGAAAGACTGTTTATGAACTCTCTTCTTTACATATACTAAACAATTTTGATTTATACGGAAATTGCGAAAAAGGGTACCTTTTCAAAAGATATTTTTCTGAAAGCGATTTGTAAATGTTACAAGATATTGTATATGCGTTTTCTCAAGTAAAGGCTTCATTTAATCTGCATTGATGACTGTTTTTACTTGTTTCGTAGCCTTAGGCATTATTTACTCTCATTACTACTGAGTTGGCCTACTAACATTACTCATTTCACCTTGTGTGCAGATTCAGGTGCTAGTTATGAGCGCTAGCTGCTTTCGCATTCTCTTGGAGATTTTTTTGGGATTTTGAGGTAGTTGTTCAGCGTCTACAGCATGCCCTCTTTCCCTTCTTATCCTGTTATTTGATATCATTTCCTAGAACTGGTTGTAGTAAGGAAATAGGACTATGTTGTATTGTTTATAGTTGCTCATGACGTTTGACTCTGGGTTTTGGGGCAGTGTCTAAACTATTTTATTCGTCTTGTTGCTTTAAACTGTTCAACCGGAAGGATTTTATGGAATATCGAACATATTTGAATTTAATGGGAAGTCTTTATGTTATTTTGCGGTAGACTGGCCTGCCTAGTATCATGATAGGTGCCATCATGGTCGGCTTAGGATTTGGGGCCGTGACATCGTGATGAAACACGTAAATGACAGATCGAAACAGGGAACAATCCGTATGATATTCTTGAGAAAGATTGCACCGTACTCCTTTAGAACCGTAAATCTCATGCTTCGAAGTTTTAAGTGAATTGATTCAGCTCCATCGTCACTTTGCAAATCTTATCACCCCTCTTTAAAATTTATGAACAATGTTACTAATAAAGAATGAGATGTTGTTCTCTACAAGAATGGTAACACGAATATAGTCATACCCTTTTTGAAGGATTGCTCACAACCTCCCTACCTAACACCATACCTCACATGACACCACCTGTTCACAAAAAAACCTTTCTCTACCCCCACTAATCAAAAACAACACTGCAATTACAGAAGTAGGGAGACCTGGTTTTTCCCTAACTTTGGCGTTTCTTTTGCAGGTTTGTCCAGTGAAGGATTGCTAGGCCAATTGGCATATAATCAGTGGATGGTATCAACATTTATGGTGTTCATCCTACTGAAAGTATGTCAATTGCCACAACCATTTAACCACTGGGAATCTAATAAACAGGAGCATCAAAAGCAGGAAAATCATCTCATCCATAAGGTATTCTACCATTTCCAAGACCATCAACAACAAGAGACATACTTCATCTCCCGCAATAGACAAAACTACCACCCAGAACCCACAAGAACATGGGGGGTAGTATTATAATTCAAAACAAAACAAGGAAAGGAAACATTGACCATGTGTGGTAGCCATTTCTCGATGCTCAATCCCACAGAACTTTCCATCATGACAACCTACACATACCTCTGTCCAACTACCAACACACCCTCATCACCCTGAAACCAATCATCACACGACTCATATAACACACAAGAACCCGAGAGTAGATCTTTTTACACTAATAATTGTTTCCTTCTGCAAGCACTATGGATAGTTTTAGAGGATTGTTGTAGTTACAAGGTGTGGTATTAGCATCTCCGATACTCAGTCCCTCGCAAATGCAGCAATTCTTATGGGCCTATCAGAAGAGCAATCTCAAAATAGCTCACCTACAGTCACACATGACACACAAGATCCACAAGTTTCAGCAGGGGTCACATACCTCCAGATATAACAATAGCTACAAGAATAACAATGAAGACAAAGTTTGGACAAATCTGAAACTAAGAAACCACACACCCAAGATGTCATCTCTTCTGCTTTCTCACCAGCAGCAACTGTATACAAAGCAAGCTGCATTTTGTGCAGAGGTTCCATAGGAAAACGACAGGGATTCAGACCTATGTTTTCAACAAAATAAAGCCATCAATTTCAACGAGCAAAAGATCACATGCCGCAACAACAATACAAGTAGCCATAATTAATCTGCAAACTCCAAGATTTCTTGGATGATGGAAGTAGGAAAATGTTCACTCTTTTCTGTCAAAATAACCAGGCAGAATCAGCATACATGGCCATCTTCTTGGGTCCCTTTTGGTGATTTTCTTCAACTAGGCTTTTTGTGGTTTCTCTAGCAAAGCAAAGTTGAAGAGTTCCTGGACCATGCTCATTTTCTGTCATACTCCATAGAAAGTTGTATATGGAAAATACACTTCCAACTAAGGTTCTTAGTAAAGTTATGATCGATTGAGCCTTTTTGTATATTTGACCTTGGCATTTTTCACCATATTTTTGTATACCCATTAGTCTAGCAATGTTGGATAGACAACTGGAGTTTCTCCACAGGTCTAAATTCATATAGAAATTTAGGTCCATTTGGTTGTCTTTTTTGGATGATCAAGTGTACAATCATCCCTTGGGAGGTAAGGTTTATGTCCCCCTCCACTTTTGTAATTTACTTTATATTTATGAAAATTAACACTAGGCACAAGGCCTAGTGGACCTTTCAAAGTGACTTAAGAGTCATCAAATAGAACATATATTGCTTCCACATTAAAGTTTCATATGTTTATCCAAAGATTTTAACTAATTTCCACACTAAGTTCCACATTAAATAGAACATATATTGCTTCCACCAATTTCCTAATCAATTTGTTAATATCCCATTAAGCAATAATTACCCAATTATCCACGTAATTAGGAATTATCTCAAATTACTTAAAATACTTCTCACTTTTAACACACTTTGTAAACCTACTATTATATTTGTGTGGTACCTTGTATGGCATTAGTCCATAAATACCAGGTATTATAGCTCGGACTGTACTTATTCCTTGTTTGAAATAGCATATTACTTATAATCCAAAAATAATCTCATTCCCGAGCTTAAGTCAATTTATTTATGGCGAACATTGACGTACAAAATTTATGGGGTGTAACATTATTCCCCCTTTTCGAACATTCGTCCTCAAATGTTGACCGATGCACTTATCATTCTCATAGTCCATAGCTCTTGCGAATACTTTAGTATTCCCTTTTCCATCTAGGCAACTATTCTGTGAATGAAAATTCCTAGGCCAATCCCTAGGCCTCATTTTGTGAATATATACAGAGCTTAATAGGATGTCCCTCAGGGCATCTATAAGTTAAATGAAGTTCTTCGCTCGATACTTTGTTGAACTTAAGAATATTTTTATATCTTATTTCATACACATGATTATCCATTCGTATGACTTTACTCCATCTGTGTAGGTTATACTACACCATAACTCTTACTTCGATTTATCGTTACTGATTGGTCTGCTACAAAACTCCAGTTTACTCTTTCACTACTTATCATATATGAATAAATATAAGTCCTTTAATTCTTCATCGTACTGTTCATCTTAAGAGTGACGACCTACTCTTATCTCATATTTTGTAACTCTTATCCATCCATTGCTGATTCACCTCAATATCGATCTTCACTGTACCATTGATCACTTGAAATCTCTTACATAATCACTGGGGCTCACAATGCATTGAGGATCATTTGAAGTGATTTCCCGATCTACCTTGGGCGATATGATACTATACTTCCTTGATCCTATTTAATAGCACCCCAATGTGATTCGCCTTATGTGGGTATTTTAACCATATACCATTAATGAATCCCTTATTATTTTTTCTTCAAATTATTACTCAATGGAAGGCCCAAACGTCATCCTTTATCTATCACAATTACACCCTTATTCTACTATCAGGGCAGCATTCCATCTTTTCTAAATGCTACTAATGATGAGCAACTCCTTTGAGTTCATTCAGGCTATAATGATATTTCTATAACTTAGAGAAACCATCATCTCTCTTATTTCCATGGGCTTAATCCCGAGGACTTATCCATTCTCATTACATTCTCACTCGCCCTTTTTTTATCCTTACTCCTGTGTTCCTAAAACAGTGTCTCTCTACCATACTTTAGATTGCGATTTACACATTTACATTTATACTACTCGCAACCTTCTGTCAACTTGCTTGCCCAATATATTTCCTCGAGCGAGACATCACATCGTCTCAAACTCTTCCTTACTCTCTTAACTAGACCTCTCAGTACCTAGAAACCATAGGTTGGATGATATGTCACTGACGATGCCACTACCATTCCTGGATACTGAATCCTTGCACTTCTATCCTTCTATCCTAAGTATGAATTGTTCACAATCTTCTGTGTTTGATTATCCTGTACGTTGTTTACCTTTATCTTAAAATATCGCATCATATCTTCCATTTTTTTGATGAACTCCCTTCCACATAGATATAATTCACATCCACAACTTGATGTTCTTATTATACCACTTGCACCTTTGGTGCATACACAATCCGGTGGGAGCTTCATATTAACTTCTTATAAGGCTAGTACTTCTTCTAACTAACTTCTTTGTAGAGTCACTGTAGAATATGGTTGTTGGTTATCTCTCTTGCACCTTTGATATTAAGAGTTATTCTACCATGTTTTCAAGCACAATTTTAATAATTTTTTTAGGTCCAATAATCAGGCTCCTGATTTACTTCATTGTTGAACTCTTTACTTTCCTTTTCCTTCTGATCAGCCTTTGTGTAGGCTTAAGCTATCTTCCGATCTGTGGCTCTTGGTATTACCTTGGCCTTTCATGGATGTTATGGGATATCAATGATACACTATTATAACAATCCAGTCCTTTGTCTATGGCCTGGACTCAATTATTTCCTTATAACGGAGTCTTCTACGGCTGTATAATTGTAAACATGTATGCTACATGGATAAGACTCCAAAATCTTAGGTGCATTCACAATGTATTTATCTCTGGATCACTGATTGAATAATTCCTTTTGTTCCTTCTCAAATTTCTAAAAATGCAAGCAATTGCTTTTCCTGGTCGTTCTGCCAGTTGTTGCATTAATACTTGGCTTATCTTAGTGCCCGCACATATTGGCCATGATAGGGGACACTTTCTTATGGGATGCATATAATGTAGTTGTGAGACTGTTCTTACAAGACCATTTCCTCTTTAGCTCACTCTACTTAGGTTGAAGCCTCTTTCCTTATTTCCTCAGCTAGTCTTTCATTGACGTGCTTAGGGAGGATCCTCTGACTCTTATAAAGCTGTGAGCATATTACACTGAATACTCGACGGAATTTTTGATGTCCTTCCACACCTATAATTACCCGTAGTTGACGCTCATGTGCTTGCAGGGTTGCTTCTGAACTTGATATTTGATTGCCTTCCCAATGGTATTCTCTTTTATTTCAGTAACACTCATATGGTACCTTTAACTACCCCAACTCCTATGTGAATATTTCTATAGTATTACAATGACATTACTGCAAGGTTGAATTAACTATATTAGGTTTTACTATGTTTATCTCGCACGATCTGTTGATCTGTCTGTAACCTCCCGTCTAGCCATAACTAGGCTCTTCCTGAATCAACTGCTAACTACTCGTTGGTCCATTCTCATATCAATATTCCACGTAATCTTTCTTGGGTTATTTCCTTTTTCTAACTTACATCTCACACTAGCTCCTTATTTATCAGTAACATTCCGGGCAGGAACTCTTACTTCCTTTCCTTGATGTCGTGCTTGCATAATATTCTGGAATCGTAGTATATATATAGGATTTGGATAAGTGCAATCTCATTCCTTTTTTATTTTTATCGCATTCTTCCTTTGCCATTCCATAGTCACTAGAACCAATAAATTCTGACTTAATGCCACATCACTCCATATTCCCCCCCTTTAGGAAAGTACTAAGAGTTGGAGCCTCAAGGATCTACCTATAGATGTTTTACCTCTTCATCTTTGGAGTATTTTCAGATCATCGATGAACCTTACTCGCCTTGCGGCCATTATTCTATACCAAGAATAACAAAATTCTTTACTCACGAGGGTGACACTTAGTATAACTCCACATACAGTCCCTTAAGCTTAACTTTGCTCACATTTCTTGTTTCAGGGAATCGTCTTCCCAAATGACCATTCTCTAAATTTCTCATGAATCTTTTTCTGATGTCCATTCTATTATCGCCAGAACGAAATCTGAATTTCTCACGATATCAACTATTATCAAATAACTCAGTCCCTAATTCATGTTTAGTTTATTTTTGTTTACCAGTCCATACTGATTTCTATTACTCTAGGGCCTAACTTTTTCTTTTGGTAATCACATTAGAGTCATTACCTTATTTTTCGAAATGAGGATATGACTTTATGACCTATACTCTTTTGTTATCTCAAGGGCTATCACCTCTCAACTCTTCCTTCACCTGACTATAGACTCTATAATACTATCATTTTTCAATCTACCGTTGTCATCCATGTATCACATCTTACTCATAATGCTTCCTTATCTCTCTTCTTATTTCCCTGCTAATATTTCTTCATATCACTTTTCTTTTGAAGACTTCAAAAAGACATTCTTTTGATTTTAGCTCCCCTTTTTTTATTCATTGGCTCTTCGGATTGCCTAACATTCTCCATTTACTAGGGAAGGGAGCCATATTAACGTAATATTTGTCCCTCCAAAGATTCTAGTGCCTATCTTTGAACATTCTAGTATTCATATCTAATTTTACTATTCTATATTGCACCATATGGGTTTCTCACAAGGAGATCTATCAGCACATTTACAATATCCTTTGTAAATGTCAACTATCGCAAATAATCCATCCAACATTTGGGGTTACTTTAACCCCAACTAGATCCCGATATCCCGTCCTTCTCTTAACTATATATGTTGGCTCCCATGGATCATAAATGAGATGGGTGTGTCCAATTATACATACCTCTATTACTGTTTAAGGTAACTCAAACTGGTTATATCACCATTCCTGAGTGGTAAGTAATGATAATATTCTCTAGTTGAGTACCTCGTACCCTTCTTCATCGTGATTCTTTTACTTGTTGAAACTTGTATCTACCTTCTGATTCTCTCATTGCTTTTTACCATATGGGTTGATAGATATTCATGCCTTAGGGATTCATTTCCAGAAGCTCATACGTCTTAGTACACACACGATCTTCTAGAGACCTTACATTTACTCATCACAAGCATGATGAAAAATTGATTTCCTCTGACTCAGCTCTTCCACAGATATATCTCTTACCAACCATCTTCTGGATGTAGGCATCTTCATATTATGAATAAGATAGAGTTTAGGAAATTCAGTTCTTACAACTGAGCTCTACCACACGATCTAGAGTAAGAAGAAAGAGTGACAATCCTAAATTCCTTGTAGCATCCTGCTTATAAGTGTGGTGCACAATACACCTATAAACAAGACTCTACGAGACACGGCTTGTAGACTCCCTAGGATAGAACTGCTCTGACACCACTTTTGTCACGACCCAAATCGAAGGGCCGCTATGGGCAGCTGGTGCCTCACCTATCATTGCGTACCAACTTGCCGCTAAGGAACTCTGAACGCATAATATCATACTTTGGGCATAGGTCCGAATTGCAAGATAATTTGTGAAGCAAAAAAAACATGGACGGAAACTAATGCCGACTAAACTTCAATATAAAGCTGAGCTGACCAGGCCACCATAACTACTATATCTGACAAACCAACAAAATAAATATACAAGGCCTACAAGCTCAACATACTGCACTAACTTACATGATATGTCTACAAGCCTCCACTAATAGATGTACTGTAATCGGAATAGGGCCTTGACCTATCCATAACATACATATATATATATATATATATATATATATATATATATATATATATATATATATATATATATATATATATATATATATATATATATATATATATATATACACACACACACACACACACACACACATAAGATGTACATAAAACTCTAGACCCATCAACTCCGAAGGATGCGAAGCTTACCAATCAAGCTGAACTCAAGCAACACCTACTAAGGAGGCCTACTCGTCTGTCTGTCTGAACCTGCCAGCATAAAATGCAGCATCCTCGAGAAAAGGGATGTCAGTACGAAATAATGTATCGAGTATGTATGGCAAGAGAATAACTGAATGCAGAAACTGAACTAATAATAAAATAACTGAAAGTAATTGGGAGTGAAAGATAATCTGAAGATGTGCTTACCTACTGATACTGACTCAACTCTCTCAATATTTCCAACCTTATAAGGATCGGTATATATAACTGATCTACTGTAGTAGGCTCGCTTATAGGCACTCGTCCATACTAGGCTTTGTATCTCAGCCATGCTGGGCTCGCTTATTGGCGCTCGACCACAGTAGGCTCGGCATACAACTTAGCATCTGACCAGTGGTTGCCCAATAGGGGCCAGCCCATTAGCTCGATGGTAGTGAAAATACTATATATGTAGAATCTCTGCTCTCTTGACTGGAAGAAGACAATACTCAATTGAATATGACGTCCCGATAAGGGAGAATACTGCAACTTAGGATTCTAGGATAATTTATATAAATTCGGAAGTATGAACTTCTCTTTATGCCTTGTTATCAAACATATGTAATTACGAGATCATGCCAAAATGAAGGAAAGGTTTAGCCATAACATACATGAACCGATTCTCTTGAAAATCCTTCTAACACGCGCCAATCATGACTAAACATGTAATTGGGAGATCGAAATAGGGAACAATCTGTATGATATTCTTAAGAAAGATTGCACAGTACTCCTTTAGAAACGCAAATATCACGTTTCGAAGTTTTAAGTGAATTGATTAAGCTCCATCATCACTTTGAAAATCATAGCATCCCTCTTTAAAATTTATGAACAATGTTAATAAAAAAGAATGGGATGTTGTTCTCTACAAGAATGGAAAAATGAATATAGTTGTAGCCTTTTTGGATTTCTTGATAACCCTTCTTCAACCAAATGAGACAAGGTAGTTATTAATTTAAATGTATCCACCTTTCAAAACGTGACTTAAGAGTCATCAAATAGAACATATGTTTCTTCCACGTTAAAGTTTCATAGGTTTATGCAAAGATTTTAACTAATCATCCACCAATTTCCTAATCAATTTGTTAATCTCCCATTAACAAATAATTACCTAATTATCCACATAATTAGGAATTATCTCGAATTACTTAAAATGATTTAACACATTTTGTACACCTTACTATTATGGCCATGTGGTACCTTATATGGCACTAGTCCATAAATTTCGGGTATTATAGCTCGAGCCATATTTTATCCCAAATTGTTAAAATTCGACGAAACTCTTTTTCTTTGATTTGCTTGCACTCTTACCTTCACGAATTTACTTATCCCTTGTTTGAAATAGCATAATACTTACTATCCCAAAATAATCTCATTCTCGAGCTTACGTCAATTTATTCATGGCGTACTTTCACGTACAAAAAATATGGGGCGTAACACCAGATTTTTCTATTCCTTGTTTGGTTGTGGTACTTGATTATATGTATTATTCAATTAATTGACTACATGAGAATAATAAACAATTCTTGAGATAATTTTAGGCTATTGGTGTCTTAGTTTGAACACGAGGACTAATTTTAAGATTTTGATAAGATTTCCTCAGAGGTATATATATATATATGTGTGTGTGTGTGTGTGTGTTATTGATGACGTCCAAATCTACTACTAAAAAGTAAATGGAAACTGTCGATGTAATATAATATACCTAACATGAATCAAGGTAGAATAGATAGAGAACAATATGTAGGCGATTAGACAATGTAAGAAAATTATCACTTATTACGTTAAGCTAAACACTGCTAAATTATAATAAGAAAAAGTTTATATCTAATTGAAGAAATGTAACCTAACCTAGAAAGTGAATAAAATGATCAATGGCTACAACATGGATACACGGGAATCACACTAAAATAACTATCCAATGTATTTCATGATTTTACAAATATGAGCGAGTTTATGTTATTTAACTTCAAAATTTAATTCTATATTAGATTCTTCTGAGGACTACCAATACTTAATAATTGAATTACCCCTAAAACAATTAAGAGATTAAGTGCATCCCATTAGAGCTACAAGTAATTCAATCCTATCCCTAGGTAAAATCTATAAAATGAGTGTTCACGCCTCAAGTTCTTGTTAATTAATCTCTCCCAACCCCAAATTAACTTTTTCCACTTTAATTTGAAATCAATGGGAGAGTCCTAGGGCTGGCTAATCCCTGTAGAAACATTAAAGAAACAATTAACTCACTTCATAATAAATAAAAATTGTTCAATACATAAGCACAACAAGGTATTTAATCTGCAGCTTCAATGTGAATGTTCTCATAAACAATATTCAAGTGTCGAAATTAATACTAAAGATTTAGATAGGCAATACATAGCAAGGAAATGAATAAATGAGTAAAAATGTGTAAAACATTCTCAACCAAAGTCTCCAAATCTTCAAGTCATAAGTGTGTGTGTGCAAGAACCCAAGCTCCAAAACTTGTATTTTCTACTGAAAGGCTGCCACAGATTCAATTCCGATCATCTAGGTCGCGTATTAAATGGTTTGGGAGTCAAAAATATGGAATGCCCGTTCTGTCCAAATTCTTCCCAATTATGAACTATGTGATGACAAAAGAAGAAATGCGATCATGGTGACAAACTTCTACAAAGCTACGCGATTGCTGAAACCTGACACGAACTTGCTCGAGCCCTCAAATCACATCAAACAACACCGAAATCATGAATCGCACTCAAATCATATTCTTTAAGAACTTAGAATTTCAAACTTCTACATCTGACGCGAAACCTATCAAATCACACCCGATTAACCTCAAATTTTGCACACAAATCCTATTCAACATTGCAGACATGCTCCAAATTCCATAATCACATTCCGACCTCCATATCAAAACTTCCACTTCTGGTCGGATTTCTCAAAAACCTTCAATTTTCTATCTTTAGCCAAATGACCTACGGACATCCAAATTCACTTCCGATCGCGCTCCCAATTATAGAATCACCATATGGAGCTATTTCAAGACTCATAATCCAAAACAGACATCAACCTCACTGATATGCAATTCAAGCCCAAATTCATGAAATCCTTCTAAGAGACTAACTTCAACAATATACGCCGAAATGTTCCCGGGTTATCCAAACCTCGAGCCAGACATACACCAAGTCTGAAATCTTCATACGGTCCTGCTGCAACCTTCAAATCCTGATTTGGAGGTTGTTTACTCAAAATTCCAATATTAGTTGATTTCACCAACTTAAGGCTTCTGAAAAGGGAATTTCCTTTCCAAATCAATTCTAAAATTCCTGGAATTCAATTCCGACCACGCCCACGGGTCATAATATCTGAAACGAAGCTTCTCACGACTTCAAACCACTGAACTACGCGCTATAGCTCAAAACCACCGATCGGGTCGTTGCGTGAGCGATACCAGTTGACCGAGATATAGAGCCTAGTATGGCTGATACCTTATGAGCGAGCCTACTACGTCAGATCGGTTATATATATATATATATCAAGCCTTATAGGGTCGGACAACTATTTTACTTACTATATTAAGAGAGTTGCGTCAATATTACCAGGTAAGCTTATCTTCAGATTATCTTTGACTTCCAATTACTTTCAGTTATTATATTATTAGTTAAGTTTCAGCTTTTGGTTAACTTATAGCCTTGCATACTCAGTGCATTATTTCCTACTAACGTCCATTTTTCTTGGACGCTGCATTTCATGCATGCAGGTCCAGACAGACAGTTGGGTAGACCTCCTCAGTAGGTGTTGCCTGAGCTCAACTTTATTGGTAAGCTCCGCGTCCTTCAGAGTTGTCGGGTCTAGAGTTTTGTATATATCTTGGGTATATAGGTTATGGGTAGGTCGGGCCCCTATTCCTATCACAGTACATCCAGCAATAGAGGCTTCTAGATATAACTTGTCAGGTAGTTCAGTATGTTAGGCTTGTAAGTCTTGTATATATATTTTGTTGGTTTGTCAGTTGTAGTAGTTTGGACGTTCTTGCCAGCCGAGGTTCATATTGATGTTTATTCAGCGCTAGTGTCCATTTTATTTTATATTTTTCTTCATAGTTTAGCTTGCAATGTGTCCCATGGACAAAGTATGACATTATATGTTAAGAGTTTGTTATTCGCAAGTTGATACGCAAGGATAGGTGAATCTCGCAATCACAAAGTGTAGTTTGGAGTACAAATGAGACATAAAATGGAAAGACATAACTCACTCTCTCTAAACGATATTAAAAATATAACGACCCGACTTTTCATTTTGAACATTTACGCTCTTTTCAACTATTTGAAGTCTTGAGTAGCTTCATATCATGCATTATAACCAGGTTTGAGATTGATTTTGTATTATACCTTGAAATAGATATTTGATGATTTTTTAGGTCTGCATGGTGATTTTGGAGTTGGGCGTATGCCCGGAATTTAATTTGGATATTTTTGGGATGTCTTGACGGCATTTCTTTGAGTATAAATGGTATCATAATAAACAAATGAGCTCAAAATTCAGTTTTTACTAGAGAATAATATCCGTATAGAATTTACGGAGCACTAGCAAAAAGAATCGCCGAATTCAGACATCGTATGACAGAGTTATTCCCATTTCCGGGCGAATTGAAATAATTTCCCATCGCTAGCGCCTAGGGTAGGGTGAGGCGACAAGGCCACTTTGTGTAAGGTCTTGGTTTTGTGGAACACACCTCCACCCGCATACATTGGGGTGAGGCGGTGGGTCCACATTGTGCAAAGTTTTGGTATTATGATTTCACCTACACCCGCATGTATTGGGGTGAGGCGGCAAAGGTGCTCTTTTTAAAGGTTGTTGTAGAGAATCCCCGACTGGAAATTTATAAATGTTATCGGATGTTCTTAACAAATCTGTTTTACTTTTATTGTTATCTAGCCCTATGATTGTCACCATGATTCATCATACTTATGTTATATTTTCAAGTTCTTGAATATATGTTTTTGTTTTCATACTAGTACTATTCGACATACATTAACCTCCCTTTTGCCTGTGCGCTGCATCTTTAATAGATAGAGGTGGTTCCACAGCATGAGAAATTGATCAGTGATAGTAGTACATCATCTTCCCAGTTGACTTGGTGAGCCCCACTTAAATTCGTGGTCATGTATCTTTTGTTCCTTGTGTATTGCGTTTGAGGTATATCTTGGGTTCCGACATTGTCATAGTAATCTTATGTAGCTATTATAGACTCTATAGGCATAGTGTGGATTCTATATTGGTGTTGGGGAAGTCAAACAATGTTATGTTGTGTTTGAATTACCTGTTCTACTTTAGCCCATGAAACATATTTTGGCTGAGATAGTGGTGTTTCTACTCCAGCTTCCGATTTTGGTGTTTCTGGTGGGGATCTTAGTGGAATGATACATATTTTGGCTCAGATAGTGGCCTCCAGGGACCAAAGATAAAATTTCGCACTCATTCCTTCCAGTCAGCCAGGGAATTCAAGTAGTTCCAAGGTGAACAAGTTTCGCCAGTTGGATCCTCCAGTGTTCACAGGTACTGATCTTTAGGAGGACCCTCAGGACTTCATTAATGAGATGCACTAGACTATCTGATTTATGCACGCTATTGACACACAGCGAGTGAAGTTGGCCTCCTACCGCCTGAAAGGGGTGTCCGTTTCTTTGATTTGAAATGTGGGAGCAATCTCGTGAGGAGGGAAACCCTCTATCGAGATGGAGTGAGTTCACTGATGCCTTAATTGATCATTTCTTGCCTGCCGAGACTAAGGCGGCCCATGCCACTGAGTTTGAAAGACTTAAGTAGGGTAGTATAAATGTGTCGGAGTACCATATGGAGTTCGCGTGCCTGTCCAAGTGTGCTATTCACATGTTACCCACTGTCGAGGCTAGAGTGTGTCGTGTTTATACAGGGCCTTAGACCCTTTGTTATTAACGAGGTAGTTACAACTGCCTTGAACTCTAATATGAACAATGGTAAGATGGTGGAATTTGCGCAGGCCATAGAGACCCACAAATTGAAGAATATGATAGAACATTAGAGTAGCAGCAAGGCTCGGGCGGCGGGCAACTTTGGTGGTTCTTCTGGTGGTGGTGGTGGTAGGTCGGCATCCAGAGGAGGGTCATCAGGACCATCTCAATCATTCGCTCAATCTTCGATCACTACACACTCATGTGGACCCAGTCAGGGCAACAGTGGGAACCAACCAGCAGGGTCGGCCTGACAGAGGATTTAGCAGCAACGGAGGCTCCCATGCCCTAAGTGTGGGAGGATGCACTTTGGTGATTGATTCATGGACCTTCCTACATGCTATGGGTGCAGTGTGATGGATCACATTCCGAGGGATTGCTGCTCGTCCGGCTGGATCATGGGCATAGGTACTGTGCAACCAGCTAATTCTACAACTACTACATCCATAACACCTCAATCTTGAGGCACCCCCGTACCCGCAGGGCGTGCTGCAGCTAGGGGTGTTGCACAAAATCAAGAAGGACCTAGTAGATTTTATTATATGCATAGGCGTCAGGATTCCGAGGCTTCTCTAAATGTTGTCATAAGTATATTGTCTATCAAATCCCATGATGTATATGCTCTTATTGATTCCGGTTCCACTTTGTCATATGTGACTCCTTAGGTTACTATGGAATTTGAGATAGAACCAGAACAACTTCATGAGCCATTGATTGTATCTACTCAAGTTCGTGAGTCTACTTTTGCCGCAGCGGTTTATAGGGATTGTGTTGTCACGTTGAATGGTCGGGACACCATGGCCGATCACATAGAATTGGGGATGGTCAATTTTGATATAATAATGGGGATGGACTTGCTTTGTGCATGTTATTCCACGCTTGATTGCCGAACCAAGACCGTTAGGTTCGAATTTCCAAATGAGCCAGTTATTGAGTGGAAGGGGATGATGTGGTGCCGAAGGCTAGGTTTATTTCTTAACTTAAGGCCACAAAGCTGACTAAAAAGGGGTGTATCTACCATTTGATATGGGTTACGAACATCGATGTCGGGGCACCTACACTTGACTTTGTGCCTGTTGTGAATGCATTTTCGGGAGTCTTTCCAGATGAGCTCCCTATGATTCCACGACACAGGGAGATCGATTATGGATTGATATCATGTGAGACATGCAACCTATATCTATTCCACCCTACATGATGGCACCGGCAGAATGGAAAGAACTAAAGGAGCGATTGAAGGATTTATTAGATAGGGTGCACTGGTTGTCTTTCTAAGGAAGAATTACTAGTCACTAAGAATTATTATGTGATGTTGAAAGTTATAAATTGTTTAAGAATGATGGTGGAATATGTTGTTGGCAAAAGATAGTAGTTGGATGAAGTAATTCTATGGTTAATCGGTATTGAGATTCATGCCTACTAGGTATTTAATAATATGCCTAAATTACCTAAATGATGGAATTTTTTACTAATAATATTGGTCCCGTTGGATGTTGTAATTTTAGATTGAAGTAGTTTAGTGTAGTGGATCGTTGTAGTATCATTAAATGACAAATTTGAGGGATGGCTAAACTTTTCTCTTAAAAATTGAACCCCACACTATCCTTGTAAGATTCAAGTTGTTCACCACGAATCTATTATTCCGAATAAGCATTGTGACAAGAGATATATGTTCTGTACGTGTTCCAAATGTTATTGTTGTATTGTGTTACTATTGTGAGAACGTGTTCAAAGCATAGATTACATATCTAAATGTTATAACTTCAAGTCGAGTTTCAAATGAAAACTATGATGTTGAATTGTGTAGAGATTGTGATTAGGATTACATCTCCACCCGTATACATTGGGTGAGGCAGCAAGCCCGCTTTGTGTAAAATCCTTGTATTGTGGAATACACCTTCGCCCACATATATTGGGGTGAGGTGGTAATACCTCTTTGTGTAGAGTCATGGTATAGTGTAATACACCTCCACCCCTATATATTGGGTGAGGCGGCAAGGCCACTTTGTGTAGGTCTTGGTATTGTGGAATACACCTCCACTCACGTACATTGGGGTGAGGAAGCAGGGTAACTTGGTGTAAAGTTATTGTATTATGATTGCACCTCTACCCGCATATATTGGGGTGAAGCGGCAAAGCCGCTCTGTGTAAAGTAGTTGTAGAGAATTCCCGACTGGAAATTTATAAAAGTTATTGGAAGTTCTTAACAAATCTATTTGACTTCTATGGCTATCTAGCCCTATGATTGTCACCATGATTCACCATATACATGTTGTACTAACCTCCCTTTTACCGATAGCGCTGCATCTCTAATGGATGCAGGTGGTTCCAGAGCAGGAGACATTGATCAGTGATAACGGTACATCCTCTTCCCGACTGACTTGGTGAGCCCCGCATCATTTCGGGGTCATGTATCTTTTATTCTTTGTGTATTGAATTTGTTGTATAGGCGGGGCCTTGTTTCCGGAATAATCATAGTAGTCTTCTGTATCTATTATAGTCTCCGTAGACATAGTGTGGGTTGTATATTGGTGTTGTGGAAGTCAAAAAATGTTATGTTGTGTTTGAATTGCATGTTCTACTTCAAACCATGAAACACCTGTGTGTAATTTGAGACATTAAAATGAAGTAACTAATGGTAATGAATGGGTATTGTATACATGGTCTCATTATCGTATAATTAACGAAAATATGTATTCACTGTATTCACAAGTGAGTTTGGGTAGAACGAATCTAACAGGCTTGCTTGACTGGGTTCATTCAGTTGATCGCTAGGTGTGACGCAAAAGCACACAAGTAGTAACATAGTCTTGCCTTTCATGTACCTCTCCATCCTTTCTTCACTTCTTATTCCACCACCTAATCTTCCCTTGATTCACAACTCCTTATTTTTTATTCCCTTTTCTTGTTTCTTACTCATTTTTTTCAAAAATCAGGGAAGGTTCCACTATTTTATTTTTATCTTTTTAACCTTACACATTTTAAGAAACTTCCACATCACAACTTTTCCAACCGTCACTCCCAAACTTAGGATTTTAGCCTATGTTTGCACTTTCAAAGTACTTACGAGATGAGATTCCAAAGATAAATCAATAAGGAAGGAAGGGTCAAAGTTTGTAACATGGTTGCCAAAGAAAGAGTTTAAAGGCTCAAAAAGGATTGACTAGGGAAAATATGCAAGGGTAGAAAATTTAAGGCATAATAGCGGTCCAAGGAAGCCTAACATCATTTTCCAAACAAAGTTAGTCTAGGATATTGCCTTGAAGCACATTCTGGCCAAGTTCTAGACTACAAATAATGCAAAAGAACTCACAACAAATCTCACCACACAAGTCACATGCAAACTCGACTGAAATATAAATCCAAAATCTAATTAGAACAAACGAACTCAATGAAAATCACATACAGCCTAAAAGACTATTTAATGAATAAAAGAGCTAAAAATAGAACCTAACAGTCAAAACAAGGATTATCACTTCGAACATTTTTCAATTTACAGATCAAGAATTCATATGGAAAAGATTAAACCATGTTGGTACCAAACAAATCACACGTTGGTTTATGGACAATAAGATCACATCCAATAACAAATTTATTCACTACTAGCTACTAAACTAACTAAAAAAATTACCTAAAAAGAGAAAAACTAAACAAGACTAATCCTTTAAGAAAGTTTTCATGCCATCCATCATAAGGAAAAGTCACCAGGTTCGACACAAATTGTTTTCTGGAAAAAGAACCGCGACATAAAGAAAAACCAAGAAGTTTAATTAATACTACTACACGTATAGAAAATAAGAAAATAAGAAAATAAAAACTAATACTAACATGCTAGAAATAAACTACAAAATATCACTAATAATATATAAACGTTAACAAATCTACACAAGTTCTCGAAATAATTATGCTCCATATATATTATCACATATAAATGAGCCACCCCCAACCTAAAGTGTTGCACTGTCCTCAATGTAACTAAACAAAAGAAAATAAAATGGTGAGAGGGGCTCCCCGAAAGTGATATCACTCGGAGCTGGAAGAGGTGGGAAATGTTAGCTACAAATCCTCCTCAATATTGTCCTCTGATTCATGTGAACCTTATAATGAACTAAGCTTGTGCATCATTTTTGACAGGAATTTGCTTTTATTTTTCTCATGCTCCTTGAAATTTAGTTGTTTAATCCATCTTTCCTTGCCTACGGCTCATGTCTTCGAACCTGCTTTTTATTGTCGTTTGCTCCTCAAGTACATCAGTCAAAGATGACTTTCCTTCGGTCCCAGTAGAAGTTCCCTCCCCGGATCAACTAGAAGGAAGGCATGCTACAGGTCAGAGAATGTGTGCATCAACGCCATATATTTGACTGGAAAGGTGGCGCATAGTGGGAGGTCCGAAAGGAAGTTGTGTAGTGGGGGTGTGTGGCCCAGCTGCAGCTATGGAAGAACCATTGGGCCCATTGTTAGTCTCATTAAACTTCCCAAGTGAATTAGATGATACATCAATCCTCCTCTTTTTTTTGCCCGCAAATTGGTCTTTTTATATGCAATGAATAAATTGCCTTGTCTGGCCCATTCTCAAAATAATTCAGGTCCTTTAGCACCCCCAGCATCATAGTACAACTGAGTGCTAAATGAGGTAAAGAATATACTCTTCGATCTCCTGTTACATGCTTCCTCAATCACACTCACCATATGCTGGCCCACGTTCACTAGAAGGTCATCCATAATAGTAGCAATCAACAATGCCTTTTCAGGCATCACCTCAAACTGATGTTTAGACGGCAGGATGCTGTCACCAATAATGGACAGCCAAGTCTTGGCTTCACCTATGAATTCAGAAAAATCAACCCCTTTGTGCAATACCTCCCAAGTGGGAGTTACCCCATCATAAAGCTTCTCCACCAAACACTTTCTTACCCTATCCCTTGCTCTGGCTTTGTATACTTTGTTTTCAGCACTGGGAAGATCATAGCGTGCATTAAGCACCTCCAAATAAAAGTTGACCTGCTTTCCATAACAAAGGTAAATACTTCCCTTCGAGTCGATATTCGGAACATTAGCATAAAATTCCCTTACTATTGTGTAGTTGGCTCTGATTGTTACAGGGCAAAGCAAATCCATGCATTTCCAGTCAATCTTCGAAAAATATCAGGCATCTTGGCCTCAAGTTTTTTCCAAATGGATGCCCCTTTCTTTGATGATGATCTTCTAACATGATTTTTTCATATGTTCTTTCACATTCAGCAACTATGAATCCATCCCCATCGAAATACTCCTCTTCCTCAACTTGGGGAATATAAGATTGCACAACTTCATCATTTCCCGAGGCCATTTTATGCTCAATACACTGTATTATGATGTATTTAGGCAAAAGAAAGGGATCAAAAAGCATCAGGATCAAATTCTACAAAACAATTGTTTTACTCCCTGGAGCCTAAACTAACGCGATCATGGAAACAAGCTCAATCTCTAAACCAACCTCACCCAGCAAACAAGCATACATCCACACGCAATATTCACCAACACATCCTTACATTTTTTAGCCATAAGCATGAGAACCAATTTATTTTTCTTTCACTAATTTATTACACAGAGTAATAGTAAATGATTTCAAGAAGGAGTAGGGCAACAAAACACATACCTTCGAGTGATGAGTTAAAATTTCCATGAAAATTGAAGAGTCTGGAGAATTTGATTATTTTGTTGTTTAAATGAGTAGGGGGAACCACTACTATTTTTGGGCAGAAGTGTGGTGTTTTCAGATTTCCAGTGTTTTTAAATTTTGTGCACTTAGCTGTGGGATGCTTGCGAACAGATCCCTCCGTTCGCGAAGAATAAAACTTCCTAGAGCTTCACGATCACTAATTCTTCTCTGTGAGTGGTATGAAATACTATGTTCTGCGCGAACGCATAAACTATTAGGTGATCGCGATATTCTGTAGTTTTCTTCAGCTAGTAGTTTTGGCTGTCCGGACCATGCAACCTGCTCAAAACAACTCCAAAAATGTAAAACATGGCAGATTAATCAAAAACAATATACTAAGATATTCCAAAAAAATAATTCAAAAACGACTATGTCACGACCCAAATATAAAGCATGTCGTGATGGCGCCTATCGTGTTAAAAGGCAAGCATATTGCCCAAAAATATCACTACTAATTTTATTATAAGAATTTAAGAAAAACATTTCCAATATTTAGATTCCTCATAAAACAAGCCAACTCTAAATATAACTATAGAAAATACGGAAAAGATCCCCAAACATCTGGGTGTCACTAAGTCATGAGTGTCTAAATCTATAAACTAAGATATATAAACTATCTAACTGTCAATACAACCCAAAAGAGGAAACAGAGGGTAGAAAGAGTAATTAAGTCATGCCGACGCTAGCAGGTACTTTGCAGTCTCCGAAGATAAGCCGGCCTAGACTCAACGATCGTCGTGATAAAACTCACCTGTATCTGCATATAAAGTTCAAGGTATAATATGAGTACAACTGACTCAACAAGTAATAGAAATAACTAAAGAACTGAGTAGTAGTGACGAGCTAAGCAGAATAATACAATTATTACTTTTGAGAGTTAAGAATAAACAACAATAAGAGGTAAATTTCATGAATCAACACATGCTACCAAGGAATTAGCTGATAAATGCAGTAACAACAATAGTAAATGAAACCTTACAGCAATATCACTCAATCCCTCAACCCTCAATGCTCACGCTCAATAGGTACCTACGCTCACTGGGGGGGTATTCGGACTCCTACATACCTAGCGCTAATCTACATGGACCAATCACGTGCTGCACGGACAACTAACGTGCTATCATATCATATCTTGATCCGCACAGACAATTCACGTGCTATAGTAAAATCTGGATCCGCACGGACAACTCACGTGCTATAGTAAAATATTCCACACCAGGCCTTCGGCCTCACTCAGTCGTGCACCTCTCTAGCATCAGAATTTACAAAAAATTAAAGGAAAGCAGTCCAAATCAAGTATTATATTGTATCAACAGGATAATATAGACTAAGGTAACTTGTATATGAATTTCTATGACTGAGTACAATTAATGTGAGCGCGAATAAAGCCTAAGCATGATCTATAACATGAAGGCAATCAAGTTTAAAAACATGTAAACACATAAACACTGATAATGATTATTAGGCCTCACAAGACGGACGAAGTCTCAATCACTCATGGCGTACCCCCACACGCATGTCACCTAGCGTGGGTATCACCTCCAAATAGTCACATGATATCAAATCTTCGGGTTCCATACCCTCAAACCCAGATTTAAAGATGTTACTTACCTTAACATTGTATAATCCTACTCCGGGATACCCTCGCCCCTCGAACTGGTCTCCAAAAGCTCCGAATCTAACCACAACCAGAACAATACTATCAACATAAGCAAAATAAACAAATCTCACAAGAAAAACTACAAAAATAAGCCAGAAACCCGAAATTTGCTAAAACCTGGCCCCCGGGCCCACGTCTCGAAACCCGACAAAAATTGTAGAACTAGAAAGCTCGTTCACTCCCGAGTCTAACCATATCAAATTCATCAAAATCTGTCTTCATTTGGTCCCTCAAATCCTCACCTTAAACTCTCCAAAACTCAAGCCCTAACCTCTTCAACATCATCCTAAATTCCTGCAAATTTCATAACTAAGCAGTGGAAAATCATCATAAACACCCGTAATAAAGCCCAAGTGACTTACCTCACTGATATCTCTCGATTCCCTCTTGAAATTCTATGCCCAAAACTAAAAACCGGCGAACAATGGTGAATAATGGGAAATAATTCTCGATGTATGGCTTTTATACTTTCTGCCCAGAAGCCTCACACATGCGGTCCTCATTCTCGCACCTGCGCAACTGCATTTGCGGTCCTAAGAGTGCACTTGCATATTTCACTTATCAGCCCATTTCCGCATTTGCGGCTCACCCCTCGCACTGGCGGGCTAGCAGGTGCAACAATACCTCCGCACATGTTCTTAACACTCCATTTTTCCAATTCCGCATCCGCGATCATACATCCGCATCTGCAACCATCGCACCTATGGCTCCCTTCTGCATGTGCAGAAAACACCTGAACTTCAAACACTAGAAAAACAACATTCCCAACTTCAAAAATCCAATCTATTAACCACCTGAAATACACCCAAGGCCCTCGGGACCTCAACCAATAATACCAAGAAGTAACATATCCATACACGAACATAGTCTAACTGTCAGAACACCCAAAACAACTCCATAACACCAATTCAACCTCGGATTCAAGTCTAAGAACTTCTAAACTTCCAAAATTCGCCAATGACGCCGAAACCTGCCAAACCACGTCCGAATGACCTCAAATTTTTTGCGCACGTCACAAATGACACTATGAACCTACTATAACTTCTGGAATTCCATTCCGACCCCGATACCAAATTTTTCACTACCGACTAAAATTGCCAAATTTCTAATTTTCACCAATTCGAGCTTAATTCTACCACGCACCTCCAAATTACATTTCGGACGCACTCCATAGTCTAAAAAACCCAACGAAGCTATCCGAACCATAAAAATTCAAATCCAAATTCGTTTACTCATATGTCAACTTTCGATTGACTTATCTAACTTAGATTTTCTAAATAAGAGACTAAGTGTCTAGTTTCACTCCAACACTACTCCGGACTTGAACCTACCAACCCGATACAATACAACACAACTGAACCACGCATAAATAAGTATAAATAGGGGAAGCGAGGCTATAACTCTCGGTACGACCGACCAGGTCGTTACACACTAAAAATTTGACTACGATTGGTTGCATCCAACTAAGCGCCGTATTTAACGTCGTAGCAAAATGCAAGTTAACTTTATGACTTTTCTCTCCAATTGGAGTATATGATCTGGTCACCTAACTTGTAATCAAGCTTGTGACCACGAGCGACATGGGGTGGTAAATAGCTGATCAGATAAGCATCGATTTCTTTATTTTTCATTTCTTGTCTCTCTTTTGAGGGATGTCATTTTGCATTCTTGAATATTCAAATTGATGTGTGGATCTCGTCTTTCTTCTTGTATTCTCAAATGGATTCAGATGGCTCAATTCCCATATCACCGTAAGATTCAAAAGTTGAAAAACTCTTGGAATGAGACATCGACCTCCAAAATTGCAGGTTTTTCTGTATTTTGAGAACCTCTTTTTCCCCCAAACTAGAGTCAAATTAAATCATCTTCTCAATCACGCCGATTGACTCTAGTTGGAGATGGTTGGCGGATGTTCAATTCTTTATTCCTCAAAATAAATCTCACTTTCTAACTCGAAGTAGGAATTTTCTTGAACACTTTCCACACTCTCCAGTTTGTGGGAAAAATGAGCCTCAACCAATAGTTTCATTTGATCTTCCAAGGTGCGGATATTCACATCATTTTAAGTTAGTAGTTTTTTCAGGTCCTTGAGTGCCAGGTTTTACTTCTCCTCATATTTGAGAATGGCTTCCAACATGAGAATTAACTTCTCATTTTGAGCATTTGAGAGTTCATCTCGATTTTGATTAAGTGCCAAAAAGATTTCCGGCTCCATTCGCTACGGAATGTTCTTGGCTATCATTCACTTCCCCCATGTGTTTTGGACCTCTAAAGCTTCAAGAATTTATCTTGTTTGTGAGTTCAACCTTCAAGTGCCAAAATCATTTGGAGACTATTTTCCAAATGCTCCTCCAGGGCTTTTTGTTGATTGTTTCTTCCTTCAAGTATTGATATTGAACTCTCCATTTTAAGCATGCTCAATTTCTTGAACTTCCATATTCCCATAATCATATTCACAAAAAGTACAATCATCATAGTGGGAATTGGGCTAATTATGCTTATTTATTTTTCTTGTGCGTTTTCGTAGTTTCGAAAATGGCATCATATAATAAATATTGGTCGAACAAATGGAATTATAGCGGGCATTGGGCTACCATCCGACCAATATTTATTATGTGATGCCATTTTCAAAACTACGAAAAATGCACAATAAAAATAAACAAGAAAAAAAAAGATAAGTAAATAATTACACAAATATTTACAATTGACCAAAGCACGCACGTTTACTTCTCAAACAACCTAAATGTGTCAAATTGTTACCCGACAACGGCGCCAATTTTGATGACATCCAAATCCACTACAAAAATATAATTGTACATGGTCGCATGAAATATAATATACAATGAATCAGAGTCGAATTTCACAGGGAGCAATATGTACGCGATTCGGCAATGTAAGAGAATTATCGCTTATTATGCTAAGACAAACACTAATAAAGAGTTTTGAGAAAATATTTATATCTAATTGTGGAAATGTAAACTAACCTAGAAAGCGAGTAAAATGATCAATGGCTACAATCATGGATACATAGGAATTATACTTGAGTAACGAGCCAATATATTTTATGATTTTACAAATATGAGCGAGTTTATGTTAATTAGCTTCGGATATTAATTCTATATTAGCTTCTTCGGATGACTAACATGACTTCCTAATTAAACTATTTTTAAATAATTAAGATACTAATTTCATTCGATTATGGCTACAAGTGGTTCAATCCCATCATAGGTAGAATCAATAAAATGAGGGTTAATGCCTCATTTTCCAAGATTAATCTTGGTAGAAGCAATCAAGTTCTTGTTAATTAATCTTTCCGAACCCAAAATTACCTTTTCAAAGTTTAATTAGAAGTTAATGGGTGAGTCCTATGTTTTGCTAATCACTTTGGAAACATTAAGAACAAGAATAATTAAAGAAAAAATTAACTCACTTCATAATAAATAAAATTTGTTCAATACATAAGCACAATAAGATATTTAATTTAAACTTTAAATATGAATATTCCCATAGAAAATATTCAAGTGTTGAAATAAATACTGCACACGTAGATCGTCAATACAGAGTAAGGAAATGAAGAAATTAGTAAAAATGGGTAACAAATTATCAACCAAATTCTTCAAATCTTCAAGTCCCAAGTGTGTGTGAAATAAACCTAGCTTCAAAACTTGTATTTGCTACTCAACGAGTGCCAGAGATCTATTTCCAGTCAACTGGGTCATACATTAAATGGTTTTGGGTAAAAACGTGAAATGCCCATTCTATCCAGATTATGCCCAATTAATTGTAAAGACCGTAAAATTTCAATTCTAAACACAATGCCCGAATGGGTCCCCGTGTGGTTAAAACTGTAGAAATTCTTAAAACGGACCCTTATGGAGTAAAAAGTACCCGGGACATAAAGATAAAATTTTCCCGAATTACGCAGATCTGCGGTCCACTATGCGATCGCAAATCAGGTATGCGGACCGCATAATGGTCGCATACCTGGGCAGTCCGGTTCCCATTTTGGCCCATTTGAGGGACATTTATGTGACAGGAATGCGGACCGCATAGCAGGAATGCTTCGGGGCTTTTAATTCCTGACCGCATTTCCTGCTTCGGGGCTTTTAATTCCTAATTTTTATACTCGACCCCAGCTTAATAAAAGACTTACCCCCTTTCATTTTAACTGGTATCTGAACAAGATAAAGAGAAGGGAGAGTGAGTTTAATGAAAGAAAGTATTCTGCTTCATCAAATTGTTCCATCATCTCTACTCATGCCCATAAATTATCTAGTAATCTTCATCTTCTTCACCATAAGAGGTAAGTCCGCACCCTATTTCACTTCAATTCTCAGGTTTTGGTTAAAAATTAACATACATGAATTAGTTCTTGAAGATAAAATCTAAGACTTGAATGCATGTTCATGATTTGTCCTAATCTAGCAAAGGGGTGTAAGTTAGAGTAACCTTCCACGAAAAAGGGGATTAATTAATCAAAGGGGTCACATAGTGTTTGATAAAATGCCCAAATGAGTTCATGATTTCTAATTCTAAGTCCAAACATGGAATCTTGCAAATCAGACTGGCGGCAATAGAATGCCCAGTGGGTTGAGAATATAAATTAAAGGGGAATTTTGACTCGACATATGTATGGATAACTTTAATCTTTGTAGATCCACCTTGTTGGTGTCCGAGCATTCAGTATGAGTTTCTGGCTTATGCATATGTTAATCGATTGTTCTAATGTGTTAAGGCATAAGATTCTGTTATCTGATTGTCCTAGTTGATTTACATGCCACCATGCTATATGAGATTGTGAAAAGGTGATTCTTTGTGTTTATTCTATCATGTGCAAATCTCGTTAAATGTTGAATACATCAGTCTGAGAGGATGTGCTGCAAAACAAAAGAAATGATAACAAATCAAATTGCTGAATGTATCTAAGTGCTAAATGCTGCGTAGAAAGTAATGGAAAGGAAATGTGGATTTACCTAATTGAACTATATGTTGATGGTACGCCGTATATGACTCACTGTTTGGTAAATATTATTGTGGCATTGATTTCACATGGTTATTTGATTGTTACGAATGTATATTCTTGATGATGAAAATCCTTGTGATTGAATTGATTGGTTGATGTTGCTATCAAATATGATTGTAAGGTGGGATCGGGTTGCGCGTCGCAACAGAAGAAATAAGGGTGGTATGTGAGTTATCCGGTGGGATCAGGTTGGGCGATGCAACAGGAGAACAATTGATATAAAAAACTGTGGAACTCTCATTTGTGTTTATTGTATGTCTATGCAGTATTTGTTTGGTTTCTTTGACTGTCTCCTATCTGTATATTGTTTGAGTTTACTTAGAGTAAAGCTTGTTTATACATACTATTACTATTCCATGGTACTGACGTCCCTTTTGCCGGGGCGCTACATCTTTTATGTGGATGTAGGTGGTTCTATACCAGGTAGCTCGGTCCGCCAATAGTGGTGCCTTCCTTTCATCTCCTCAACAGTTCTGGTGAGCCCCACTTCCTTCCGGGGTCGTGCATGGTCTATGCCATCTTTATTTGTATATTTTATTTTGTTAAGGTATAGCCGGGGCCTTGTTGCCGGCATGTTTATATACTCTTCTTCGTATCATTAGAGGCTCTGTAGACATTATGTGGGTTGTATATATGTATTTGGGGTAGTTGTCGTACTCGTTTGTAATCACGATCCCGTATCAGGAGTGTTGTATATTAGAATGTATGTTTTGGGAAGATCAAATGTTGAAAATGTTAAAAGAGGAAATTTGACTTATGTTGTAAATGCATGCTTTGCTTCTATTTTGACGTTTCACTTATAAATGTACATTATGAATACGGGGAAATGCGTTGGGTAGGAAAGGCAATCCATGTCCTCTTGACCGGGTTCATCCAGTTAGGCGCCGGTCTCGTCCCTCGGTTTTGGGGCGTGACATTAATGAACTATGCGATCGTGAAAGATGAAAGTCGATTGCGGTGACAAAATTATAATAAGCTACGCGATCGCTGAAAAAGAGATGTGTTCGCGAAGAACATATAACCAGGCTCGCCGACCATTGACTTATGGATTCGTGTTATGAAGTACTGCGATCGCGGATCGCAACTGTTTCACCCTATGTTTTCGTACGTGAGTGTACGTCATATGTCAATTGATGTATGCTCAGAAATAAGATTATATTTGGAAGCATATAAAGTAATTTAATCATGTTACTTGGAGGTTACAAATATTTAAGCTCATGTGATGCAATTACCAAGAGGGTTGGAAGGCTTAGAAGCTAAACCAAATGAAGAAAATAAGTTTCGTTGAAAGTAGACACATCTGGAATGTTATAACATGAACTTTTGGGGTGAGACTAGAGTGCTAATATGATAAAGAGGTTATGTTCTGAGTTATTATAGTATTATGATAGCCGTGTGTTACGTATTGAAGTCAAGCAAATTGTGGAACAAAAATCGACAAAAACTGTCGCAACTTACATTCATAATTTTTCTTAAAATTTAGGTTAAATGTTACTAAGATTTGATCCTAATTTACTTGGAATTGCGGGGTGATCTACCCAAAAAATTGAATATCTATTATTCTAGTTTCCATCACATTAAACCTTTCATCGATATGATCTTGGAGTAGATCGATATTCTCATTTTCGCAATACTGCACCAAGCAGCTCTCTATTGGGCCCACTTAGGCAGTTTAAGACATATGGATATATATAAGATGCATTAAATCCGTTTTTAGTAATTATTTTTTAGTATATTCAGACCTTAGAACCCTAAAGACACCTTCTCATGTTTGTTTGATGATGCAAGACCCAAACGAAGGATAAATAACAAAAATCAAGAGTGGGGAATCTCGCCGCGTTAGTAAGTTTCTTGTTCTTCTTCTTGTTGATAATTTTTGGGTGGTTAAAGCTCGTGTGGGAGGTTTTTTAAAGTGGTTTATGTTCTGTAAAATACTCACCCAAGGTTTTCAAAACAAGCCTAGGTTATTTCAATACATGCAAATGGATTAGAGCTTATTTCAACACCAGAAGTTAGTTCTATTGAAGAACAACACCTCTTTGAGGTTGTGTTATCATTGATGATAGTTGTGGGCTCTTTTGCGCTGAAATTTCATGTTTTTCATACTGGTTAAGATGAGTGTAGCAGCATATTAATTGTTCTTAAGCTTTCTTGTATGTTAGTTAAGTTGTTAAGATGATAAACTACAAGATACTACTTGGATTAACTTAAGTCACTTCTATGGTGTTGTATTGCCGTTGAGGGATGTTGTAAGCTAACTATAACTTGGATTTTTACTTGAATTTACTGTAGGAGTTATTTTTATTGTGTTCTTTCATTTTCTTAAGATTATCTTGATGTTTAATGGATGGACTGGACATGAACTACTGAATAAAGTTGCTAATTGAAGATAGTTGGAGTTGTGGATTGTTTTCTTTGCTATAAATACATGGTATAAAGATGGAATAATTTATGAATTACTTCATTATCATGTTAATGATTCTATTAATTTAATGTAAGAAGTCTATAAGGGGTGATATGGGTTATACAGATTCCCACCGGAGCTTGCCGCTCGTCATGAAGTAGTTGTGACTTGTTGTTGGTATATGGTGTCTTGTTATTGATAATTATATGATGCTGGAATTCTCTGGCTGTTGTTGTTGGTATATAGTATTGGAGGTGGCCCTTGTTACAGGGGAGAGGCTGCCCAAATTTACGTAAACGAGCTACTAGCTTAAGCTCCAGACTTAGCCTTTGGTTGCTCAACACTAATTTTGAATCTCCTTATGCTATGGTAGATTGAGTTGACTTGTTTGAAGAGTTTCTTGGAAGGTATTAAGGACTCAATGTGGTTAAGGTATGTTAAGGCTCTTACTTCTTTCTTTTGTCATGATCTAAAGTGAAATTAACATACACGATACACTAATGCATAACAAATCTACTCCTAGAAACTAAGGTTGTCCATGTTGTTCTTTTCGTATAAGATTACTCTATGCAAGTATGTATGATCCCTGAATCCTACTGAGGATCATATTAATGGTATGGGTGTCCATAATGTTAATCGAAGGTACAACTACCTTACTTCAGTCCGAAAGGTTTAGAGCCTGATTCCATTAGTCCGACATGCATTATATATAACATCTATTTTACTATACCGAGCCACGCTATAGTCGGCCGGGTACGACACGAATTGTGAAACCACTGATCTGTTAGGTTTACCGAGATCCACGTGGCCAGGTGCGATTCTACAGAGCCTTATGATGGCTGAGTACGTTTTTATAGAATCCTCTTCTAGACCGGGTACGATATGATGATGATGATGCCCACAGAGGCGTATGTTTTTAAAAGTTTATATATATATATATATATGTATCATGCATTCCATGTCAGTATCCCTCAAAGCCGCTCAGATGCTACATGTTGTATCTCCTTTATCTAACTTTACATTACTGTTCTTATTTATGCACCTTACATAATCGGTATTTTATTTGTACTAACGTCCCTTTTGCTTGGGGACGCTGCGTTTCATGCCCGCAAATCCTGATAGACAGGTTGACAGTCCTCCTAGTAGGCTATCAGCTCAGCGGAAGGTGTTGCTGCACTCCACTTGATCCGAAATAACCTATTTGGTCAGTATGACTGGGACGTGTATTGACTGGTATGGCGGGGACATGTCCCGACCTTTATGATGTTTATGTACTCCTAGATTCTTGTAGATAGATGTTAGTTATATGGATGTTTGTATGGCCTTGTCAACATATGTTTTGCGTTTACAAATGATCATGTAAGTCTTATAGGCCCGTATTTCACTTGTATAAGTTTCTATATCATGTTAGGTCGTCCTATATCTAGCATTCCCTTATGTTTTATTTGATTATGTCATGATGACCCTTTTGGCACATTTAACTGTAATAGTAGGATAAGAAAGATATGCTACGTTGGTACTCGGTTGAGTAAAGTACCAGGTGTCCGTCGCAGCCCTCCGGTTTGGGTTGTGACAGTAAGATCCCTAAACCACGCGATCGAGACTAGATCTTTTTGTTTGCTAAAGGAATTTCACTGGCTTTTACACAGACATTCCTTTAGCTAAAGGAAAAATATTTTCCTTGAAATCCCGCGACCACAACAGTTTCTTCATGTAACAACCCGGTCGGCCATTTTGAGCATTTGCATTTCCTTTCAGCTATTTGAAGTCTTGATCAGCATCACGTGATGTATTATGAATTGTGTGAATCATCGGTTTTAGTATCAGTTTATTCAGAATTGATTTGGAAGAATAAATTTCATGATTAAAGATTTAGACTTGGAAGAGTTGACCAAGTTTGAATTTTTAGTATTTGACCTTGAAATGGAGTTTTGATGGTTCCGTTAGGTCCAAATGGTTCTTTTGGAGTCAGCCGTATGCCTGGATTTGCATTTGAATACTTCTAGACGGTTTCAGCACTAATTGGTGAAAGTTGGAAATTTGAAGGTTTGGAAAGCTCATAAGTTTCAGCGCTTATAGTTCTGGGAATTGTAATAGCTTCATTATTTCATTTGGGCTTTATGTGCAAAATTTGAGCTCATTTCGGGGTGATTTGATATGTTTCGGCACGAGTTTTTGAAGTTGAATGATTGAAAGTTCATTAAGTTTTATTTTAGGTGCGATTCGCAGTTTTGATTTTGTTATGCATGATTTGAAGCCCTTGAGTAGGTTGAATGATTGAAAGTTCATGATTGAATGTTCGTGCAGGGTCCCTAGTGTCTCGGGCATGATGCAGATTGATTTTAGATCATTTTTCTTAATAATTGCATTGTTGGTTCCTGCTGATGTCTTATGCGCCCAGTGTTCTCCGCGTTCGCGAGTAATTGTCCGCGTTCGTGTAGGTTGATGGAGACTGTTCATTGTATTACCATAAGAGATATCGCGTTCGCATAGGGCTGAGCTGAGAGCTAGGTGTTGTAAGATTCTTCATCGCGTTTGCATATGAGGGGACGCATTCACGAAGTGTTGGCGCCTCTTTACTTTACTTTCGGATGAGTTAATTCGCGATCGCGTAGCGTATTTATGGAGACAGTATAGGTTGTTCTTCGCGATCGCGAAGGTTGTATCAGGATCGCATATACTATCTTTGAAGCAGTGATTTTCTTCTTCGTGATTGCCCTGGTATTTGCGCAATCGCGATCCATTGATTTGCCCAGTTGATTCTAAGTACTCTACTCTTGGAGGTTTCGGCCATTTTTTCATATTTGGAGCTATGGGGCTACGATCGAGACAATTGTTTAAGACATTTCCACCATATTTATTGGGGTAATTGTTCTATACTCGATTTTGGTTATATTTCGTGAATCTATCTTCGTTCTTCGTAATTGGATTCTTAATTTTAAAGATAAATTATGGGTTTTTGAACATTAATTCAGGGTCGTATTTGAGTGAAACTAGTATGGTTGGACTCGTAATTGAATGGGTTGTCGAATTTTGTGAGATTTGATGGGTTCCTTAGTGCCGACGGCGGGTTTGACTTTTTGGTTAACTTTGGGATTTTGATTAAAGATTCGACCTTTAATGATTGGATTTATTTCCTTTGGCATTATTTGATGTTCTTGAGTTTCTTTTTGCGCTTGGGATGGATCTGCCCCTTCGTATTCTGCAGACCCACAATGAGCATGGTTGCTATTTATTCACGATGGGATCGGGTTTGTTACACCCCACATTTTCATACATGAAAGTACGTCGTAAGTCAATCAATGTAAGCTCGGAAATGAGATTCTCTTTGAAGGTATATAAAGTGATGTAATGATATTACATCCCGTAATTTTGTTCAACATACAAACAACTAGGTTGAGGAAAAATTAACTTAAATGTGAGAAAGGAGATTTTGGACAAATAAAAATGAGTTGCTTGCTTACCTGACGTCCTGCTTCACCAACATACTTTATGTCCTACTTGCTTGAGTTACTTGACACCTGTCTAAATTATTTAATGATGATGAGACACATGTTTCAAACTGGTAAAAGGATCAACATGAATCACCTACTTGATTAAGTAGGTGACAAGTAGGTGCATCGCCTACTTAGAGCTTGTGGATCAAATTAAAAGGGGATGTAAGAGGATAGAGGTGGGGAAGTCTTGTGGCACCCCAAGACCCATCTTCCAAAGTCCATTAGTGGGGCCATATAAACATAGGTATATCTCAATTTCACTTGGAAAACAATTCATAATCCCTCTCTCTTTATTGCAACGTGAAGGAGCTCCAAAATATCAGTCCATGATCTCTCTCAAAGTTATCCTAGTGTTTAAGACCAAATCCACAAGTTAGTAAGGTGATTTCTCTCTTGGAAGATCAAGATCACCTAGTTATCTCTCTACTTTGTTGTTTGGGGTAAAGAGCTTATTTGAACTTGAAGTAAAGCTTAGTTGGATGTGTATTCTTGCTGTCAAGGTAAGGTTTCACTTCTCCTATATGTATTTAAGATCATCTATGTATATCTAGTTGCTTTAATAAAGGAAACTTTAGATGTAAGTTGAACTTCCTGTTGAATTGATGTAGTTGTTGGACTAATTTGGAGATGAATTATTAATGTTATATGGCTAGAAATCAATACAAAAAACATAAAGAATACTATTGCTATTGTAGTTGAAGTGTTTGGAAGAAAAGAACGCTTAGAAAGTGCAAGTTAGACCTTGGTTGTTGGGTGAGATGGTGTGGACTGTTTTGGTGAAGTATTCTAACGAATATGAGGATATATATATGCTTGTTGACATTCTGGACATGTTGGTGTTATTTGTTAATTTGTGGAAAATGAACAGAATAAAGGGAGGTGTTGTCCAAAATTTCGTAGATGAGCTAGTCGCTCATTTGTGTTGAGTTATAGCTTTTGTAAGCTTAACACTGGTCCCTTATTGTTTGTTGTAGATTTACTCACTAACGGGATTAGGCGACATCATGTGGTTAGGTAAACAACAAAGTTATGTTAAATCTATCCCTTCTTTTCTTTTAGCATGATCCATATGATACCAACATAATGAGCAAATGTGCAACTTTCACAAATGACAATATTCTTAAAAGTACTATGGGTTCCTATTTTCTTGATTTCTCATGTGTTCTATTATTCTATCATCTGTTCATGGCTATCAGAAAATACGTAAGTTGATAAACTTTATTTCATGATATTAATCGAAGGCATAATGATCTTATGACATTCCGAGAGATCGTATTGACTTATTTCTCATGCATTGCGTTCATTTCTACATGTACATTGGAACTTGGCCAGATGGCATGATATACGCCTATATTATATGTATATGGGGTATGGGGAAAGGTTTTGGCGTTATATACGTTGATGATTTCTCCTACAGAGGCCGAGATGATAAGATGGGATACCCTCAGAGGCTTGATGATGTTATGTACTCATATACCTATGCATGGGATGACATTTACACGCATATCCGTGACACTATAAATGTTTCACGATTCATATAGATACTCAGACTTACATGTTGATTTATTTACACCATGTTACATTCATGCCTTGCATACTCAGTACATTATTTGTACTGACGTCCCTTTTGCCTAGGGAGGCTATGTTTCACGCCCGCTAGTCTCGATAGACAGGTTGGCAGTCTGCCTAGTAGGCTATCATTTCAACGGAAGGTGTTGCTGCATTCCACTTACTCCGTAGTGTCCTATTTGGTCAGTATGATTTTGATATGTATTGATTGGTATGGCGTAGTCCTGTCCCAACCTTTATGACGTTTATGTAATCTTTGAGGCTTGTAGACAGATGTCATGTTTTTGGATACTTGTATGGATTTATCGGCTTATGTTTTGAGCATAAAATGATCATTTCGGCCTTATAGGACCGTATGTTACGTGTATAAGTTTCTATATCATATTAGATTGTTCTATGTTTAGCATTCTCTTATGTTTATTTTGGTTATCTCAGGACGGACTTTCCGGCTTATTTACCTACGATAGTATGATGCGAAAGATATGTTACGCTAGTATTCGATTGAGTAAGGCATTAGGTTCCCGTCACAGCCCTTCGGTTTGGGTTGTGACAGGGTTACACGCCACAGTAGGATTTAATAGTGTTTGGGCTTGATCTGTTGTGTACAGTGCTGAGTGACTGAGTGTGCTGAGTGATAGAGCATGATGTGTGAGAGTGTGGGACAGTGAGATGGAGTACATTGAGAGTGTGAGTACACGAGTTCATCACTGTGATGCATCACATTTGACATGCATACTTGACATACATGTGCAGAGATGCATTTCCTCATGCTACCCGATTTTTGTGACATTCGTGATTTCACATGAACATTTACATATAGGCATATAGTAATACTTTCCTCATGCTATCTTATAATGAAAATTCTTATTTATTCTTGAAAGGGTTTGGGAAAAATTAAAGTTCTTATGACTTACTTATACTTTGTTTCGGTGAAAGTTTTGGGTCTTACTGTTATATTTGAGAAGCATGACTTTTTTCATAACTTTGAATGAGTTGAGCAACATATTTTGAGTCATTTCTTCTATAGTTTTTCTTATATTGTTACAAATATATCTTGGCTATTGGTGTTGGACTCTGACCTTTGTACAAGCTCGTCAATGATTTCAACCTAAGTCTAGGTTTGTTACTTATTGAGTACTCGTACTACACTTTTACACCTTGTGTGCAGATGTTGGATCCTGATGTGGTTGTGTATGGCGGGAGCTGGATTTGAAGATGTACCTGCGTTCCGGTCATAGCTACCTCTTGTCTTGGTAGCTTTAGAATTTTGAATCTATTCTTGTATATTTCAAATAGCTAATGTATTTATTTCATACCAGCTTTGCGAACCTCAAAATCTTAGAAACTCATGATTTGCACTATCAGTCCTTGGGAAGTTTTTGTATAAAGTTCAGTTGTATTATCGTTTCTTCTCTTAATGAATGCCATTTGAATTGGTTTATTATTGAGTGGCTTTCTTAGCGGGTTGGGTTAGGTTCTATCACGGCTAGTTGGATTTTGGGTCAAGACAAGTTAGTATCAAAGCTCTAGGTTCATAGGTTTTAAAATTGATGAGCAAGTGTGTAGTAGAGTCCTGCAGATCGATATAATGATGTACATACCTATCTTCAAGAGGATACAAAGCGTTGAGGATAAACATCCCATTTTTTCCCTTATTGTGTGGCATTGATTCAGCTTGAAGTGTAACTCTTTGAATTCCTTCCAGTCACTCGTATGCATTTGTGAGCGCTCGGTATCAGCTGTGCATCAACGGCTTGTGGTTCCATGGATGGGGTATGAGATCTGATTTCTGTGTGCTGATGATGGGCTAGTCTGGAGGACATGAGGCCGAGTTTTGACTATAGCTTGAGCATCGGGACATTGATTGTGTGAGCACGTGCTTTTGGAATTATATATCTCGTAGTGTCCTTGTGAGTGGAACCATTTTGCTCGATGAGTGGTTGGAAGGCTATATGATGAAGTATGATGTGACTACGGGATATGTTCATATGGTTTGAATGTGACGAGTAGAGTTTTCTTGGGATGTAAAGATGACTATTGGGTGTTTGATTTCTGTCTTAATGTGTTGTATAGTCTCAAGTTATGATCGTAATACGGAATCTTTTATGGTGTTTATTTGCGAAACGTAGTAGATTTTCCTGTCTTGTTGATGAGTTCAGGCTCAGGAAGATCAAGGGAATACATATTAGTCATGGTTGTGAAAGGGTATAGTGAGATGTCAGTTTGAGACCAAGAAGGTTGGTTATCACCTGAGGGGTAATATATGGATGTGTGATCCTTATAATATTTTGTGCAGGCTTTCTTTTCTACCAGTGGGTTATATTTCCACAATTTGAGTGTGGATATGTTCTAATAGTTGACCTGACCGTAACGAGGGTGAATGCGATATTTACAAATTATTTGAGGCATTAGATGGGTTGTGTTACATGAGCTTAAGAAGGATTGAGTTGAGTTTCAGTGCGGATTATGGTAGTACTAGAGTATGGGTATTATGAGTTATCGAGTGTTTTGGTATATGGATTTGAGCCAAGTGGGGGAGTCTGCTGTCGACGATTTCATTGCGTAGTTATGTGTTGTACTGTTTTTGGTTTGAGTCATACTTGTGAATCAAATATAACCTGCGGAGGTTGAGATCGAGGATGACTCGAGTAAAACAATTTCTAGATACGCGTAATGTTACACTTTATGGGTATATGGGAATCATGGAATGATTGAGTTTTTATTCGTAAAGGATGTAGTGCGCATAGAGTAGGAATTTGCCCGGTTTCTTAGAAGTGTGGATTATTTCTTTGGGTGTCGTAGTGATAATAGGGCATAGGTTTTTCAGCCTGCTTGGGCAGTGCAATTAAGATTTCAGTAGAGTGGATGACTCTCGAGAAGGTTCTAATTGATTCAGAAGTTATATGTAGCTACTGGGAATTTTCAGGATTTTTATATAGCTAGAATTTGATATTTACATTGGATTGTGTCGAGACACTCAATATTTCTATATTATTATGGATTATACATTTCATTATAAGGAAGTTGAAGTAAATAGCTTAATATTAACAAAATGTATCTTTAGAGTAGATGTATCGGTTGTGGTACTTTTGGTGTGCTTAAAAGGGAATACAGCGGCTAATGGGCCGTGGGGAGGTGTGGTTTTATGCTAGGATATCATGGGGTGAGTTTTGGTTATGGATCGTGGTGTTATGGCAAGGATAAGTGTAACATTGAGGGTAATTTGGAAGGAACTCGGAGAAATAAGATAGTTTGGTAGAAGGTTGGATCAGCACGATAATGGATATGATCTGTTCATTAGGTACTTATGATGTGGTGAGTCTCTACAGGTGTTTTGTGGAAATTCTCTTGGGTTTTGCCGAACTGCATGACTTGTTGAGTTAGAGGGATTTGGTTATGATAGCTTAGTTATGTCCAAATGGATTCCAAAGTGTTCCCGACGATTCTACCACAGTTTGAGGTGGAAACTTCCTACTGGCGTGAGGAGCATGTTGCGTATTGTGGTTTTCTCCTTGATGAGGTCAAATGGAAGGTTTATAACTGACTGGGAATGTATTCTTCTTGTGACTCAGAAATGATTATTAGATTCTCGTACATTTCATAAGATAACATGATAGATGCATTGTTGTGTGGGATTGATATTTGCGTGTGCAAGGTCACCATTTAGTTTTGAACGGAAGGTTATATATTGTTAGACACCATGGCAGGGTTACAGTGTTTAGATGAATGCTATAACTACTTGGTATTGCTTGAGAATGGTACACATCTTAGAAGGCGCACGTAGTTTTGACTTACGGATGCTTCATTGGTGTTGCGGTACTCACCTTGTTGATCGACTACTGATATTCATATTGATATGTCTCACGGAACAATATAGAAGTATTCCTCGTGGGATGATCGTGTATGAGAAATATTTTAGACCTCCGGGTGGTGCAGTTGGGATCGAATATGGTGATTTGTGTGTTCCCATGGATTTGGAGACTGGGAGTTCTCAGAAGTAGATAGTTTTGTGGTTGTGAGTAGTAAAACTGTGGCCAAATCTAACCATATGATAGTATGTGTCATGGTTAGGTCATTGTGGACGTTTAGAAGGTTATTTATCTATTTATTGATGACTAGACTTGATTTGGGGCCCATTTGTAGGCCCAATTGGGATGCGTATTCTACACCGAGTCGGATTGGTTCACTTTGTACTGCTATTGTTAAGGGATGTGCCATTCGGTTAGGGTTTATCTCATTCGTATATGGTATGTCCTATGTAATACTTCTCTATGTTACGAAGGGTTATGATTTGTTGGTTATATGCACACATGGTGCGGGTCTGTTTGGGTCATGTAGTGGAATTCGAGGGGGATGGTTATTAGGGTGTTGAATAGTTGATTGGGCCTTGGTTATGTTCTTTCCAGGCTGTTGTATAAAATGTTATTCTCTTCTCCATAGTTATGGTCATGCACTTGTTTACTGGGTGTCAAATTGCTTATGGTTGTTTATTTTGAGCATTGGGGCTCGAGGTATTTCATATGGATCGGTGTTTTGGATGGGTCACGTATTGCAGCTGGGTTATGGTGGGATATGATCCTTCTTAATAGATTCATGTGTTTTTTTTTCTACCGTGTGTGATGGGTTCTTAGCATTGTGTTGTGGTGGTACTTGTTGAGCTTGCGAGACGGTTCTCTCCTTTGAGTCATTTTCAATTTCGGGTGCCTTTGAATTACTGCGTGTTGGTACACGGATTGCATTGTTTGTGGCCTAAGATTGTATTGGTGTGGAAGGTCAGTAGAGTGACTGCATTTGATGAGATGGGGTCGTTGGACCTAGAATGGGTGCTATCAGATTTGGTTGCGGTATATTTGGAAGGATAATTTCAATAATCGACATAGAAATTGGCTATAGTTCTTGTTGAAGGAGGGAGAGCTCTATGATTTGTTGATTTTATGAGTAGTTATGAGTTCCTACGTGTTTCTTTGATCATCGGCAGTGTACAAAGGTTTTGAATGATGTTTGGTTGATATGAGGTTTATTACTTATGTCGGGTTTGTTTTGTGCAGTTACTGTGGTCGAAAATTTTGCTACGAGTGTGCGAGTCGTGTGGTGTGTCAAGTTATTATATCTTGGGTTATGGTTATGTCTTGATATAGCTTGCTCAGAATTATACAATGTACAGATGTGAGATTCGGATCTTGTAAGGAACTCAGATGTTGGGAATTGGATTCAAATATTTATGGGCTAAAGTTGGATTAAGGATCTTCAATTATGCTGTGTCATCAGGCTTATATGGCTCGGGTTGACGTGGGATCACCCCCGGGTATGTGCATGATAAGGTTATACGGCGATTTGATTGCTTTGGAGCGCCTCTAAGCACGTTCAAGGACGAACGTATGTTTAACTAGGGGAGAATGTAACGAACCAGCCGGTCGTTTTGAGCATTTGCATTTTCGTTCAGCTATTTGAAGTCTTGAGCAACTTCGTATGATGTATTATGACTTGAGTGAACCGACGGTTTTTATTTTCAGATTATTCAGAATGGATTTGGAATAATGAATTTCATCATTGAAGCTTTAGAGTTGGAAGAGTAGACCAAGTTTGACTTCTTAGTATTTAATCTCGGATTAGAGTTTTGATAGTTCCTTTCGGTCGGGATGTTTATTTTGGACTCAGGTCTATGCTCGGATTTGCATTTCGATATTTCTAGAAGGTCTCGTCGCTATTGGTGAAAGTTGAAAATTTGAAGGTTTGGAAAGTTCATTGACCGGGAATTTACTTTTGGTGATATTGGGTTCGATTGTGGTTCCGTGAATTTGAAAATATTTGTTATGTCATTTGGGACTTATATGCAAAATTTGAGCTCATTCCGGGTTTATTTGATATGTTTCGGCACGAGTGTTGGAAGTTGAAAGATTCAAAGTTAATTAAGTTTTATTTGAGGTGTGATTCGCGGTTTTGCTGTTGTTATTCATGATTTGAGGAATCCAGTAGGTTCATGCTATGTTATGGAACTTGTTGGAATGTTAGAACCATTTTTCCTTCATAATTGATTTGCTGGTTCCTGCTGATGTATTGTGCACCAAGTGTTCTTCGCGATCGTGCAATTAGAGGTGCAATTTCTAGAGGAAAAATCTAGAGCTTAGTATTTCTTCTTCGCGTTAGTGAGTGATTGTCCGTGTTCGCATAGGTTTCTAGAGATTAGAAATTGTGTTCTCATAAGAGATATCGTGTTTGCATAGGGCTGAGCTGAGAGCGGGAGTCAGAAGTTTCTTCATCAAGTTCGCGCATAAGGGGACGCTTTCGCGAAGTGGGGGAGCACGTGTGCTTCGCATTCAGATCACTTAGTTTGCGATCGCGTAGCGTATTGTGGAGGGAGTGTAGGTTGTTCTTCGTGATTGCGAAGATTGTTCCATGATTGCATATGATATTTTTGGGGCAGTACATTTTCTTCTTTGCGGTCGTGACAATATTTCCGCGATCGCAATTCATTGATTCGCTCAGTGATTACAAGTACTCTACTTTAGGGGGGTTTCGGCCATTTTTTCATATTTGGAGCTATGGAGCTCATATTGAGATAATTTTTGAAGCGACGTCCACCATATGGATTGGAGAAAGTTTTCTCTACTCGGTTTTAGTTATATTTAGTGAATCTATCTTTGTTTTTGGTAATTGTATTGTAATTTTAAGGAGGAAATTTAGGGGGGGGGGGGTTGTCCAAAGTTTTATAGAGTGAAATTTTTAGTTTTGAACATCGATTCGGAGTCGGACTTGATTGAAACTAGTATGGTTGTACTCATAATTCAATGGGTTGTCGGATTCTATGAGTTTTGTCGGGTTCCGAGGTGAGGGGTCGGGTTTGACTTTTTGGTTGACTTTGAGCTTTTGTTAAAGATTCGATCTTTATCGATTAGTTTTCTTTCATTTGGCATTATTTGATGTTCTTGAGTTGCTATTGGGTAATTTCGAGCTGTTCGGAAATGGTATGCGCGTGATGGAATTTTTGGAGTATCGTTTGGCTTGCTCGATATTGGATTTGGCTTGTTCGATGTAAGTGAGAGTTCTATACTTTGAGCTGAGGGTATGGATCCTTGAAACCCGGCGTGTGGAAATGCATCGTACTGATTGTGATTCAGCCAATTACTTTAAACTGTGTAGCTATCTTATCTGAATATTATTATTGTACCCAATGTTAGAGCACTTGAGATTTGATTTATGCTAGAAATCATGTTTAGGCTATGTATTGGTGTTATTGAGACCCACAGTGGTCATTCTTTGTTGTTGAGTATTTGCTTAATTACAGTTATGTAATCAGTCGCATTCACCATTGCATATCATATATTAGTCTCTATTATCATATGTTGTCACATCATGTATCATTCATTGGGATGCTTAGCATGAGTGTCGTGAGCCTGAGAGACTGTAGAGATTGATGACTGAGTCAAGCCGAGGGTCTGTTTTGTGAATGATATTTATGGGATTAGACTGCACACCGCAACAAGCTTTATTGATTCATGCCATGAATGGCCTATTATAGCGCTTGCGCTGGATCTTTCCCTCCAGAGAATGTACACCCACAGTGAACGCAAATGCTATTGATTCACGATGGGATCGTGTTGCACGCCGCAGTAGTATTGCTTACCGTTTGTGCTGGATTTGCCATGTATAATGCTAAGTGACTGAGTGTGTTGAGTGATTGAGCGAGATAAGCGGGAGTGTGAGACAGGGAGATAGAGTACTCTGAGAGTGTGAGTACATGAGTTAATCACTTAGATGCATTGCATTTTACATTCAAAATTGACATGGAATCATAGAGATGCATTTCCTCATGCTACCCGGTTTTGGTGACATTCATGATTTCACGTGCACATTGACATGTAGCCCTAGAGAAGTACTTTCATCATGATGTTTGATAAGTTGGTATTTTACGAACTTACCTCTTCTTGATACTTAGACTTTTGTATGATTTTATTGAGAAACTAAGGCATTTATTGAGGTTTATTGGCATATTTCAAGCATCATATGTTTTTGAGGAAATACGGAAGAAAACGAGTTAAAATTTGTTAAATTGGGGAAAACGGACTGCTGCCAATTAATGCTCTGTACGATCACAGATAATTATATGCGATTGTAGAAGTCCAAGAGAAAGAAGCTATGCAGATGCGGTTGAAGCTCAGCGAACGCGAAGAATAAAGCCTGATCAGTGGTTGGTCAACTATATTATGCGAACGCGTGGAATGTTATGTGATCGCGTATTCACCGCGATCACGGTGCTTTTTCACGCTATTGCGTAGAATTATAATAAGACATAAATGTCATAACCCCAAATACTAAACCAGTAGTGATGGTGCCTATCGTGGAACTAGGCTAGCCAATGATCACTTATTTACAGTTTCCTTCCAAATCTTCCAACTCATTTCCAACATTTCATAAACATATATAATTTCTTAATCTTTTAAGAAAAAAAAATAGCTAACCAGTCTACAACCATCCCAACATCTGGAGCCAACATGTCATGATCATCTAAGGATAATACCAAAATTCTATCATAGTACAAAATCTCGGAACAAAGAACTAGGTACAAAAAAAAGAAAGGGAAACAGAGATGATGTGGACGCTGAACAACTACATCTATGTCCCAACTCTGGCTCCGCACGGAAAGAGATGAGTAACGCTCGGTACCAGCACCTCTATCTGCACACAGGGGTGCAGGAGTAATGTGAGTACGCCAACACAGTAGTAATGAAAGTAAATCAATCCTAAGCAGTAAGAAACACATAAGATCAAATCATCAGTTCACAATAAGCACAACCTTTCTTTCAAACAGTGTATACATATATATATGAAATCAACATGCTTTAAAAGCCAACTTCAGTAAAATCCTTTGAAAAATCTGTTTTCCAACAATTTCATAAATAAAAATAGCCGAAGAGTTTAGTGTAAAATGAAATAAATCATAAATAGCCCCTCGGACTAAGACATGCATCATAAATCGCCCCTCCGGCAGAACATCACTCAACATACCTCACAATGACTCAGTATCTGCCCCTCGGGCAACCTCACTATCACTCATATCTCCCAATCACTAATCACTCGACACTCGCACTCAGTATGTACTTTCGCTTACTGCTGGTGTGTACAGACTCCGGAGGGGCTCCTTCAGCCCAAGCGCAAAAATCAATCAACCTCGTGGCATCTCATATCCTCACAATCAGGCCCTGGAACTTACTCAGCCAGAAACTCTCAGTAAGCCCCTCGGGCTATCAGTAAAATGGGGTACTCGACCCATAACATAATTTTATAACTCAAATAGTGTATATCATAAGCTAACACAGTGAGGAAATAGCAGTAAAAAGTCCCCAAGGGGTCTAAACAAGTCGACACGAGGCTCCAAACATGGACTGCAACCCAAATATAGCAATAGTTTTCGATCACAATTTAATATATGATTTAGGGTAAACTACGCAACTCAATAGTTTCCACGGAGAGGACCAAGTCCAAATCCAAAAATCACTGCACGCCACACACTCGTCATCCAGCATGTGCGCCACTCTCAAAAGAGTAAGAAATACGAAGTCCGGGGTTTCATACCGTCAAGACAAGATTTATAGTCATTACTTACCTTAGCCCAGCCCAAATTATCACACCCCGAAATCACACCATCGGGTCGTGATGGAGTCTAATGTTGAACCCGCTAGACAAGCCAATGTGTACAGTTAAACTAACATGATAACACCGAATTAACGGAATAAGCTAAAAATAGTTCACAACTTAACAGCGAAAATAAATATGGTTTAAACCTAAGTAAAGATAACATAATACAACGTCGCAATAATCTCCCAAAACCTGGAGTCACAAACTCACGAACTCTCTATAGGAATGCTAAATACAAAGTCTGAAAAGAAATACATGACTCTCTCTGAAAAACTATAAGAAAACAAGACAAAAGTGAAGAACTAGGGATAGGAGACAACGCCAAGGCCCACGAACACCAGCGGGTATACCTTGAAGCCTCTAAGGTGAACTGAAGGAGACACCCTCAACGCTGTCCACTGGGTCTGGGTGTGGGAACTGCACAACAATAAGATGTGCAGTGTAGCATCAGTACAACTGACCCCATGTACTGAGTAAGTACGGAACCTAACCTCGTCTGAAGTAGTGACGAGGCTAGACTTGACAACAAAAGTTAACATACATATTCTACAACATGTATCGTGGAACAACAAGGAAAGAGATAAAAACGTACATAGGGGAATACATGAACAGACAATGGGGTAACAGGTGAAATAGAGCATTTAATTAAGCACCTAGGAACAGACAAGAATGCGATTTATCAGAAACATGCTAATGAAACAAATATAATGCCAGAAATGTAATAAATGGCACGACATCAAACTTCGTGCTTTTACTCTCTTCCTCTCAATGCAATGTACGATGTAAGATAACATGAATAGTGGCACGACATCACCTTTCATGCTTTTACTCTCTTCCTCATGATGCAATGTATCATGTATGGTAATGTAATCATGGAACGACATCAACCTTCGAACTTTTAAATGTAAATCATGGCACGGTATCACCCTTCATGCTTTTACTCTCTTCCTCACTATGCAGTGTATGATGTAATCAATGTAAATCATGGCATGGCATCGCCCTTCGTGGTTTTACTCTCTTCCTCACTATGCAGTGTATGATGTAATCAATGTAAATCATGGCATGGCATCGCCCTTCGTGGTTTTACTCTCTTCCTCACTATGCAGTGTATGATAAAATAAGTGTAAATCATGGCACGACATCACCCTTCGTGCTTTTGCTCTCTTCCTCACTATGTGATGTATGATGTAATCAATGTAAATAATGACACAACATCATCCTTTGTGCTTTAAACTCTTCCTCACCAATGCAATGACAATTAGCAAAATGGAAAGGAATGCAGCATAGTGGAATCACTAATCATGATCACCCAACAAGGGGAAAATATCAATAATTATCACAACAAATTGCCCGGCAAGGGTCTCAGCTATAACAAAACTTTTCAAGTATATCCTTTACAACTGGGTCATCAATAGGACCATTACATTGCGAGTTCATCAACGAGGATTTTCAACAACAATCAACTTCCAAGTAGAAACAAATTCATAATACAAAGGATATGGAAGTAAGGACAAAAATTTCATCAAAAATGGACTCACAGGCAAGCTTGACACATAATGCATAGGTACTCGTTACCTCACCTATGCATTGTACATGATAAACATTTAGCACATAGCATGCGATACCTATTACCTCACAAAAGTTAGGCAAGACACTTACCTCAGGTCCAAAATATAGAAATCAACCCTCTAACACCGCATTTCCTTTAGAATTCAACTCAGGAATAGTATTATCTAGACATAATTAACTCAAGTATATCAATAATGACTCAATAAATCAATTCCATAGCCTAATTACCCATTTCCAAGCATTCTTCCAAAAATACCAAAATTTGACCCCGGGCCCTGTTGGTCCAAACACAAGGCTCAGACCAAAACCCGATCACCCATACCCCCACGAGTTCAAATATATGATTTGTTTTGGAATCCGACCCCAAATTGAGGTTGAATTCCCCAAAGTCCCATAATCCCTAACTCTATCCAAATCCCCTAATTTGTACTTTGTTTTTAGGATTCTAGGCCTAGATTCTAGTGTTGATGAAGGAAAAATGGGAGAAATTGGAGTTGAAGTCACTTACCCAAGTGGTTATGGAGGAGAATTACCACGGAGGTCGTCAATAGGGGTTTGAGGAAGAAGAGAGCAATGGAAATGAGCAAATCCCGAATGCATTCTGTTTTTTAAGCTTTACAAATCACTAGGCAAAAATTACCCTTCGCGTTCGCGAGCCCATGGCCGCGTTCGCGAAGGGTTGGCAGTCCTGACCTATGCGTTCGCGAGCCTAGGGCCGCGTTCCCAATGAACAACCTACCCAGCCCCCTCCCCCAAACTAACACTATGCGTTCGCACCCCTGGGGTCGCGTTCATGTAGAAGTACTATCCAGTGCTCCGTGTTCGCGTCTCCCTCTACGCGTTCGCGTAGAGTAATAAACAAGGCCAAGATGATTACCCTTCGCGTTCGCGGGCCCTTGGCCGCGTTCGCAAAGGGTGTTACACCATACACCAGCAGAACATCAAAAACACCAGATTTTTCTACTTTTTACACCCCGTTAACTACCTGAAACTCACCCGAGCCCTCGGGTCTCCAAATCAAAAACACACACGACTCAAAAATAATCCTACGGACTTATTCAAGCATTTAAATCACCAAAATATCCTCAAAAAAAGGGAATTAAACCTCAAATCTCCTAGAATTTTCTCAAAACTTTATAAGGCTTAATTATTCCGATTTTGATCCGAAACTCGACATTTCAAGCCCGTTTTACACAAAATTTCAAAGTTAACTCACATGAAGTATATTTAACCTGTTTCGGGCTCCGTAACCATAATACGGGCCTGGCAACACGGTTCTCACATTAATTATCCTTTTCAAAAGACTTTATTATTTTCAGAAAACAATTTTCTTTAAAAATTCATCTCTCGGGTTTGGGACCTCAAAATTCGACTCCGGGCATACGCCCAAGTCCCCTATAAATCACGGGTCCAGGTCTGTTTACCAGAAATGTTGACAAAAGTCATTTTAATCAATTAATCATTATTAAATCAACTTTTCATCAAGTTTTCACATAAAAGCTTCTCGGCTACACGCCCGGGCTATGCACGCATATCGCGGTGAGATTAACAGAGGCTTTCGGGGCCTCAAAGCACAGTTTCTGCTAAATTAAACAAGATGACCTTTTGGGTCATCACAATCTCCACCTCTAAAACAATCGTTCGTCCTAGAACATACATAGAAAAGTACCTCAATTGGGGAAAAGGTGGGGATAACGGCTTCGCATATCGGACTCGGACTCCCAAGTAGCTGCCTCAACAAGCTGACCTCTCCACTGAACACGAACCGAAGGATAAATCTTTGTTCTCAACTGTCGCACCTACCGATCTAATATGGCTACTGGCTCCTCCTCGTAAGACAAATCCTTGTCCAAATGAACACCACTAAAGTCATGTACATGAGATGGGTCCGCAACATACCTTCGGAGCGTAGACACGTGAAATACTGGATGCACGGCTGACAAACTAGGTGGCAAGGAAAGTCTGTACGCCACCTCCCCTACCTTGTCCAGAATCTCGAATAGACCAATGTACCTAAGTCTCAACTTTCCCTTCTTTCAGAATCTGATCACACCCTTCATGGGTGACACCCGAAGAAATACTCGGTCGCCTATCATAAATGTTAAATCGCGAACCCTGCGATCCGCATAACTCTTCTGCCTGGACTGAGTCGTACGAAGTCTATCCTGAATGATCTTCACCTTGTCCAAGGCATCCTGGACTAAATTAGAACCCAACAATCTAGCCTCTCCCGGCTCAAACCATCCGACTGGAGACCGACATTGTCTACCATACGACTCCCTGTACGGAGCAATCTGAATGCTCGACTAATAGTTGTTGTTGTAGTCAAACTCAGCTAAAGGCAAGAACTGATCCCATTAACCACCAAAGTCAATAACACACGCTCACAACATATCCTCCAAAATCTGAAGAGTGTGCTCGGACTGCTCGTCCGTCTGAGGATGAAATGCGGTGCTCAAATCAATCTAGGTGCCCAACTCTCACTAAAATACTCTCCATAAATGGGAGGTAAACTAAGTACCTAGTTATGATATAATAGATATGGGAAACCCATGCAGCCTAACAATATCCCTCATATAAATCCTTGCCAACTTTTCTAATGAGTACTAACATGATACTGGAATGAAGTGCGCTGACTTGGTCAGCCTATCCACAACGACCTATACTGCATCGAACATCCTCTGAGTCTGTGGGAGTCCAACTACAAAGTCCATGGTGATACGCTCCCACTTCCACTCGGGAAGCTGAATCTGGTGCAACAAACCACCGGGTCTCTGGTGCTCGTACTTAACCTGCTGACAGTTCAATCACCGAGCTACATAAGCTACAATATCCTTCTTCATCCTCCGCCACAAAGAGTGTTGCCGCAAGTCCTGGTACATCTTTGCGGTGCCCGGATCAATAGAATACCGGGAACTATGGGCCTCCTAAAGTATCAATTCATGTATACCATCCACATAAGGTACACAAATACGACCCTGCATCCTCAATACTCACTCAGCATCAACCGTAACCTTCTTGGCATCTCTGTGCCTGACTCTATCTCTAAGAACACATAAGTGCTGATCGTCATACTGCCTGGCCCAAATATGGTCATACAATGAAGAACGGGCCACGGTATGGGCCAAAACACTGCTAGTCTCGGAAACCTCACATCTTACAAATCGGTTGGCTAACGCCTGAACATCCAAAGCAAGAGGTCGCTCTCCGACTGATAAATAGGCAAGACGACCCATACTAGCTGACTTCCGGCTCAAAGCATCGGCCACCACATTGGGCTTCCCCGGATGATAAAGAATGGTTATATCATAATCCTTCACCAATTCTAACCATATCCTTTCTCTCATGTTCAAATCCTTCTGTTTAAACAAATACTGCAATCTTTTATGATCCATGAACACCTCTCTGGAACACCATACAAGTAATGCCTCTAAATCTTCAATGCATGCACAATAGCTGCTAACTCCAAGTCATGAACTGGATATATCTTCTCATGTACCTTCAACTGACGAGAAGCATAGGCTATAACCTTGCCATCCTGCGTCAACACTGCACCAAGCCCAACCCGTGAAGCATCACAATACACGGTATACGATCCTGAACATGTAGGCAAAACCAAAACTAGTGTCGTGGTCAAGGCTGTCTCGAGCTTCTGAAAGCTCGCCTCGCACTCATTAGACCACCTAAACTGGGCACTCTTCCGAGTCAACCTGTTCATCGGGGCTGCAATGGATGAAAATCCCTCCACAATCCGGCAATAATAACGTGCTATGCCCAAGAAACTCCGGATCTCTGTAGCTGAGGTGGGTCTAGGCCAATCTCTGACTGCTGAAATTTTCTTAGGGTCCACCTGAACACTCTCTGACGATACCACATGGCGTAGAAAGGCAACTGAACTCAACCAGAACTCGCACTTGGAAAATTTGGCATACAACTGACTATCCCTCAGAGTCTGGAGGACGACTCTAAGGTGCTGCTTATGCCCCTTTGGCTGCGAGAGTATATCAATATATCATCAATGAAAACAATCACGAACGAGTCCAAATAAGGCCTGAACACTCGGTGAATCAACTCCATAAAAGCGGCGTTGGCATTCATTAGCCCAGATGACATCACCAAGAACATAATGTCCATAACGAGTTCGTAAAGCTATCTTAAGGACATCGGACGCCCTAATCCTCAGCTGATGGTAACCACATCTCAAGTCAATGTTGGAAAACCATGAAGCACCCTGAAGCTGGTCGAATAAATCATCAATCCTCGACAAAGGATACTTGTTCTTAATAGTAACCTTATTCAACTGCCGTTAGTCAATAAACATCCTCATCGAGCCAGCTTTCTTCTTGACAAACAATACTGGAGCACCCCAAGGAGAGACACTAGGCCTAATAAAGCCTTTATCCAACAAATCCTGCAACTAATCTTTCAACTCCTTCAACTCTAACAGGGCCATACGATACGACAAAATAGAAATAGGATGGGTTCCGTGAGCTAACTCAATACAAAAATCAATATCCCTATCGGGTGGCATACCCGACAAGTTAGTAGGAAAAATCTCCGGAAACTCACGAACCACAGGCACCGACTCCAGGCAAGGAACCTCGGCGCTAGAATCATGAACATAGGCCAGATAGGCCAAACAACCCTTCCCGACCATGCGTCGAACCTTCATATAAGAAATAAGTCTACCAGAAGAATGACTAGGAGTTCCCTTCCACTCCAAGCGAGGGATCCCTGCCAAAGCCAGGGTCACTATCTTTGCATGACAGTCCAGAATAACATAATAGGGGGATAACCAACCCATCCCACATATAACATCGAAGTGAACCATATCAAGAAGAAAAAGATCAACCTGAGTCTCCAAACCACCCATGCCTACTAAGCAAGCACAGTAGACTCGATCTACAACTATAGAATCACCCACTGATGCAGAAACATGCACAACAGTACTCAAGGAATCGCGGGGCATACTCAAATAATGGGCAAAATATGAAGACCTATTTGAGAATGTAGAACCCGGATCAAATAGCATCGAAGCCTCTCGGCTGCAAACTGAAACTGTACCTATAATAACTGTATCAGAAGCGTCGGCATCAAGACTGGCAGGAAAAGCATAGAACCGGGGCTGCGCCCCTACAATCTGATCCGCTCTCGGTCGACCTATTACGGCCTGACCTCTACCTCTCGTGGCATGTCCTCCATCTCTATGAGTCGGAACTCTATCTCTGCACACCGACCGCCACCTCTAGCTGGCTGAGGAGGTGGGGGTGCGCCTGGCACGGGAACTATAGCACGTGAACCCTGATACTAAAGACCAGTAGAAGCTCGAGGACAATACCTGGCAATGTACCCCAGAACAACACAAGAATAACATGGCCTCTGCTGATATGGTTGGGTACTCTAGAACTGTCCCTGACGACCCTGATAACCACCCTGGAAACTATGAAGCGGCGGTGTACTGATAGGTGCTAGTGAAGCACTGTGATCTACGTGAAGTGACGACTGATAGGGTCTATGAGGATGACCTATGCCTGAAGAATCCCTGCCAGCAGAAGAGGTACCACTGAAGCGATCGAAATTAAGGGTGCTTTTGTCAGCCCCCTGACCACCACCTTGTGACATAATCATCTCAATCCTCCTTGCCACATTGGCCGCATCCTGGAACGATATATCAGTACCTGACTCTCTAGCCATATGAGGTCTGATAGGCTGGGTCAATCCCTCAATAAATCTCTGAACTCTCTCCCGATAAGTAGGAAGTATCATAAGAGCATGTCGGGCTGGAGTGATGAACCTTGTCTCGTACTGATTGACTATCATAGATTCCTGCTGGAGATGCTCAAACTTCCTCTGAAAGTCCTTTCTCTTAGTAATGGGAAGGAACTTCCCCAAGAATACCTCTTAGAACTCAGTCCAAGTCAAAGGTGCAGACCCAGCTGGTCTGGCTACGCAATAGTCTCTCCACCAACTCTTGGCTGCTCAATAGAACCGAAAAGCAGCAAAGTCAACTCCGTTGGAGTCCACTATGCCCATGTTCCGAAGAACCTCATGGCAGTTGTCCAAATAATCCTGGGGATCCTCTGATGGTGAACCAGTGAAAGTAGCAGTGATTAACTTAGTGAACATGTCTACCCTCCACAAGGCATCCACTAACATAGTTGCTCCCTCTACTACTGGTGCTGCAATACCCGGCTGAGCTACTCCGGCTGGCTGAGGTGCCGAAGTCTGAAACTATGGAGCTAGCTTCTCTAGCGTGCAGGTAGCAGGAGTCTGGGTACCTCCCCCAGCCTGAGAGACGGCTGGTATAGTAGGAAGATGACCCACCCGTGGTACACTCTCGATGAGTCCGACTAGACGGACATGAGCGTCCTGAAGCAATGGGGTAGCTATGAACCCCTTTAGGACCTGAGCTGGTCCAACTGGGACTGCCTGAACTGGGACCTCCTTGTCAGACTCGACCTGAGGGTCCTCCACTGGGGCTGCTGCTCTAGGCTAAGCCCGGCCCCGGCCTCGGCCTCTAGTATGACCTCGTCCCAGACCTCGACCCCTCGTAGGAGCTGTAGCAGGAGTGTCGGGCTGCTGAGCGGAACCAAGGGAAGCATGCGTCCTCGCCATCTGTGAGAGAATAGATCAGAAACTCAATCAGTACTCAGAATTCATATCGCGCGAAAGATATGAAAAGAAGTATGGAGTCATCCTAACTTTACAGCCTCTGGGATATATACAGACATCTCTGTACCGACCCCTCAGAACCAAGTTATCCGTGAGTTGTGAGACCTAAGAACCATAGTGCTCTCATACCAACTTGTCACGCCCCGAAATCCCACCATCAGGCCTTGATGGCGTCTAACGTTGCCCGCTAGACAAGCCAACGTGTACAGTTAAACTAACATGATAACACCGAATTAACAGAATAAACTAAAACCAGTTCATCACTTAACATCGGAAATAAATAAGGTTTAATGCTAAGTAAAACAACATAATACAACGTCGCAATAATCTCCCAAAACCAGGATTCACAAACTCACGAACTGTCTATATGAATGCCAAATGCAAAGTCAGAAAGAAATATATGACTGTCTCCGAAAACTAGAAGAAAACAACACAGAAGTGAAGACCTAGGGATATGAGAGACGCCAAGGCCCACAAACGCCAGCGGGTATACCTCGAAGCCTCTAAGGTGAACTGAAGGAGACTCCCTCAACGTTGTCCACTGGGTCCGGGTGCAGTATCCGCACAATAATAAGATGTGCAGTGTATCATCAGTACAACCTACCCCATGTACCGAGTGTCGAAGTAGTGATGAGGCTAGACTTGACAACAAACATTAACCTGTCATATTCTACAACATGTATCGTGGAACAACAAGGCAAGAGATAAACACTTACGTAGGGGAATACAGGAACAAACAATGGGGTAATAGGTGAAATAGAGCAGTTAATTAAGCACATAGGATTAGACAAGAAGGCAATTTATCAGAAACATGCTAATGAAACAAATATAATGCCAGAAATGTAATAAATGGAACGGCATCACCCTTCGTTCGGTTACTCTCTTCCTCACAATGCAATGTACGATGTAAGGTAATATGAATCATGGCACGGTGATGCGAGACTAAAATGCATAGTTTAATTTGTAATATACCATACATTTGAGGTGCGTTAATGATAAAAATACACTTTTTATGTGCTTAATGGAGTTTATTTCATATGTAGGTTAATTGGAGATGGAAACGGAGCTAAAGGGTTGCAAATACGTCGAAAATACGCAAAAGAAGACACCCGGACGATAGTTGGGCGTTTTCCCCCTAAAGCCTGACCCTACCTGGCGTTAGGGGGGCGTTTACCCCACAAATCCAGGAAGCCCTTGGCGTTAGGGGGGCGTTAGGGCCCAAACGCCAGGCCTGCCCTGCCATTAAGGGTGCGTTAGAGCCCAAACGCCTTGGGTTCCCAGTTTCGGCAAAATCCGAGTTTTGATGAGTTAAGTGTTTCCCAGTTGAAATAGAAGTCTCTTACATGGTTAGGGACCTAAACATATAAATAGACAAAAGACAACACAACTTAAGGGGGACGGAGGAGATTCGGAAAGATTTCGAAGGATTCAACAAGAAAACACCATAGAAGTGACAAACATTGATTTCTACATCTAGTATTCATTACTTTATATTTCAATTATGCAATTTATATTAGTTTGGTTTCTTATAAACATGGGTAGCTAATTTCTTTAGTCTAGGGTTTTGGTAGAACCCGTTGGGGATGAATTCATTGTTATATTAATATATTTTGGGTGATTAATCTCTTTTTGTTCAACTACGTTCTTATTGTAGTTGATTGAAATGGCCCTTCATTAACTATTCCTATTTATTATGTATCTACTTGAGAGAGAGTGCATATTTAGGTAGTTTCTTGAACAACACCACTCCCGGAGTATAGACTAAAGTCATAACCGAGGGTTTAGAGGTTAGATTAGCATAACGATACCTCAGGTGCAATCTAAAGTGAACTGTATTGCGATCTAGCTAGCGTAACTTGAGAGAGTGCATTTAGTAAATTATCATAATTAATTGAGAGAGGTTTATGATAGTTAGAGCGTTCATGATTGACAGAGACAATTAATTAAACTATAAGAAAAATCTGAGGAAGAATACACTAACGGGGGAAACCATAACCTTAGACCCTTTATTATCATTGTTACATTAAATTGTTAGTTAATTGCTAGTTTACTATTATTGTTAGTAGAATTATTTAAACATCACCAAATTGATATTCAAAGTCTTGAGAAACTTGATTTAGCAACAGTTTAGTATTTTATAAACTCAATTGATACGTAAATTCCCTGTGGGATCGACTCTGGGCGTAATACCCCGGATTATATTTGCAACGCCCTCTTAGTATTCTACAAGAATTAGTTGAGCGTGACCAAATTTTGGCGCCGTTGCCGGGGAATTAACGGTATTATCAATTGATTTGAAAGAAATACAAAATTCTGAAACATAGTCAATTTTCTTTAGATTTTGGTTTTAACATTGAAAGTTTAACGTTTGCTAAGTGTTGCAGGTGTATGCCTGGAAACTCATCGAGGACTTGTGAAGTAATTGAAGCCTTATCAGACCCTGAGAATGTTTTCAGGGCCGTAAACCGAAGCAACCGGAAAAGCAAACATCAACCACAAATTGAACAAATTGAAACCGACATGGAAGATCCACACAACCGGAATAATCATGGGGATGATGTGGTAGACCCATTCGCTCAAATAGGGGAAGAGGCTCCTTTATATGACTGGGCACAACCCACAGTTGAGAATTTGGCTACAGCGATACTGGTTCCTCAGATACAGGCCGAGTCCTTTCAGATTACAAATAAATGCTGCACCTATTGCAGAACAAAGGGCTATTCTCAGGGTCGTACATTGAAGACCCCCAACAGCATTTAATTAACTTCCTGTCAATTTGCAAAACTCAAAGGCAACCAAACGTCACTCACGAGGCAATTAAACTGTTGTTGTTTCCATTCTCGGTGACTAGTGCTACCCAAACTTGGTTCAACTCACTCCCCATCAATTCCATTACTACATGGGAGGAGTTAGTCAAACAGTTCGTGAACAAGTTTCATCCACCCAACAAAACTGCTCAACAAATTGATGAAATCTTGAGCTTTAGACAAAAACCAGTTGAAACACTACAAGAGACACGGGAAAGATTTAAGAGCATGCTGGTTATCTGTCCACATCATGGCATTCCTGAGCAAATGTTGGGGCAGCATTTTTACATGGGTATGGCTGATACTATGAAAGCAAATGTTGATGCTTCAGCTGGTGGAGCATTCCTGAGCAAATCGTGGATAGAGAGTCAAATATTACTTGATAAAATGGCACAAAATTCAGGATGGACAACAAGGAATACACCAATTACTCCTGCAGTTCATTCAGTGCCATTCGATCCATCTAACACCATTGTAGAGAACGTGGCCACCTTGATAACGCAAATGAGTATACTTACAAAGAGGGTGGAAGAATTGGGACAGAAACAACAGGTGCACATCGTTTACACAACCAATGGGGGCTTGTGCACATCTTGCATTAGTCAACCACTTGGTAATCAATGGAATACAGAAAGCCATCACCCTCCTTACCCAGAAAATATGAATTATGTGTCAAATTATGGAAGTCAGAGACAAGGGGGCAGAATTGGGGTCAGCAAGTCCAACCATATAGGCCACCTCACCAACAGCAAAACAGTGGAAATATGGGTGTCAGGGGGCCGCAAGGTAATGCAACAACGTTTCAGAGGCCACAGGGTTATGATCATCAGAATCAGCAACAATCTTACCTCCCTCCTCAGCAACAACAAGGGGGAAGGCAAGAATATGGGCTTGCCAGGTTAGAAGCGATGATGCAGCAGGTAATTGGTTCAAATGCAAAAATAAGTGAGAGAGTAGATGTTCATGATGCAGCTATAAAAGAATATTGAAGTACAGTTGGGGTAGATATCTATAGCAGTGAACAATCGACCTCCTTGAACATTACCTGCAGATACTCAGATAAATCCTATTGACCAAGTTCCAAGGCAGCTGATGGCAGTGACTCTTCGCAGTGGAAGAGAATTAAATATGGATCTGGAAATAACTCATAAAAGCAGGCAAACCGAAACATTGATACCCATGCAGGTTGAATTTGATGATTCAGCAACCTTCACTAAGACAACAGTGCAACCTAATGAAGAAGAACCCAGTGCACAGATTGAGACAGAAAAATAAGTGGAGATGACTCAGAAGCCAGTAGTTGAGGTGGTGGCTGAGAAAGAAAATTCCCAAATCACTGGGAAAAAGAGACCACCAGCTCCATTCTCTCAGAGGCTGGCTAAATACCAAAAGGATGAACAGTACAAGAAGTTCTTGGACATGCTTAAGCAGATACAAGTAAATATTCCATTGATAGATGCATTGAAAGATATGCCTGGATATGCTAAAATTATGAAGGAATTGATGTCCAGAAAAGTTGACTTCCAAGATCTAGCTACTGTCACCCTTACGCAGACTTGTAGTGCAGTGGTGACACATCCTATTGCTAAAACGTTGTCTGACCCAGAGAGTTTTAGAATTCCCTGCACCATTGGCAACTTGACTTTCACCAAAGCTCTATGTGATTTAGGGGCCAGCATTAATCTGATGTCGCTGGCCATTTATAAAAGACTGGGAATTGGTAGAGCCAGGCCCACCTCCATGCTGTTGCAACTTGCTGATAGGACGGTAAAGAGACCGTCGGTTATTCTGGATGATGTCTTGGTGCAAGAGGGAAAGTTTGTATTTCCTGCTGATTTTGTGATATTAGACTGCAAGGTAGATGAGGAAATTCCCATAATCTTGGGAAAGTCATTTTTAGCCACAGGCAGAGCTCTTATTGATTGTGAGACTGGTGAACTGAAGATGAGGCTTAACAATGAAGAGATCACTTTCAACGTTCAGAAATCTATGAGGAAACCCAGTGGGTTCGCCAACTGCTCTCTGATTGATGCTGTGAATGTGCTACCGGAAAAAGATGATGCCTTCCTGTCTGTTGGGAACCCTTTGGATGAATATTTCATGAATATGGATGATATGAATGTTGAATAACTAGCATATTGGGTGTTAGCACTTGAGGAAAAAGATGTATGGAAACAGGCCCTCGAATTCGATTCATTACATTTAGAGAAAAGTGAGAACCTGCAGGCCAAGCCATCCAGTGAAGCACCACCCATGTTAGAACTGAAATCGGAGGATGCTGATGTGGTAGAAAAGATACTAGATTTAACCAAAGACATCGATGATACATACTTTGTTGAATCTAGTGTCGTTATTGTTGAGGATGCTGGTACACACTCCAACCATATGTTCAAATTGTGTTTGGGTAATAATATGCAAATAGAGTTATCCGAACCACCTGATGAGTTGAGAGATAAAGAACAAGATGCCTACATTATTGAGTTCTTCTTGCCAGAAAGTAAGGAGTACACATTTTGTCGCAAGGTCAAGAAATGCAAATTATTACATGGTTTTATTGGGCTCGGGAAGATTTGTTCAACCACCCATGAGCATGATCATAGAGCAGAATCAAATATGGGGGTTCAATTCAAAAGTTCAAAGTGGAGGCATAAAGTAATTAAAGCATGTGCTCAAAGGAGCATGAAAGCGAGGGGATGTCGACACTAGTGGACCAGGGAGTTTCTTACACCTTCCTTTTATTTCCTGTTTTGTCTATATGTGATGCACTGAGGACATTGCATGATTTAAGTATGGGGTGTTGTACATAATTGTTGTGATTTGTTGTGTGCATTCTTATTTTTAGTTTTAGTGTTTCATGTTGATAAGTTTTTATTTTTAAAATAAGTGTTTATTTTTTTAGAAATATGTGGACTCTTCCTGACGATGGATCTCCTAGACAGTTTTCTTGAAGGAAATGAGTCTAAAGAAAATAACAAAAATATTTTTTTTTAGGTAGTGTGGTAATTCCCCCTTTGGTTTTTCTTTGGACCACGGTTCTTTTCCAAGGGTTTTCAGTTGAAATGGGTGTAGGTAGTTTTTTATTTTACTTTTAGGAGTAGGAGTCACATGGTTAAGGGCTTAATAGGAGCAATATCTCGAAACGTGTTCATACATTGAGAATAGTCAATACTTTGGTTGTGACGCTTAAGCTCAATTTTCGACTCTAGAATAAATACCTTAAATCAAGGATTCTTAAGATTTACTTAACTGCTTTGACTGGAGTGTCGTGATAAATCAAATCATGAGTGAGTTATGTGCCATGTGTGTGTGAGATTTGAATGTTATTATGTGCATTGCATCTGATGTATAGAACTTGCCCCGTGTGCGTATGAAGCGAAATAGACGTTTTAGTCAGCCTTGGAAGTGATATAGGCATTTCTTTCTTGAGCCAATTATCTAGGTGGTCATTGGTCGAGTTTTGGGGATCGGGAGTAGGTTGTGGTCCATTTTGGGGAGTGTGATAAGTAGTGGTTTTTGGGTATTAAGTTGGATGAGGGTTGTGTTGTTGAGGTGTCGGTACCGATGGCGGGTTATGGTTTTGGGGAGGTGCATGATATTGATGTGGTCCAGGAAGATTTGGTGGTAGGTTCTGGTTTTGTGTGTTTTGTAGTGGTGTTTGGTTCTAGGTAGTCGGATTTTTCTTGTCTATCTCGGGAACATTGAGAGTAAGGGAGAGGTTTGCTAAATTTCGGACCTGCTCAAGCTCGCCCTGTAGTTCCAGGATTTTTTTCTCCAAACATAAGACCAACTCATTCCGTCCCGGAGTACTTCGACCATGTGAAGTTTCAACGTTTTCCGCCATAGTAACATTTTCTTTCCGGATACCACTTAAATCATCAATTTTCCCTTTTCCTTTGCCTTCAGGGTCGCTTGGTGGAGGAGGATGTGGAGGACCTCTGGATCTGGTGTGGTATGTTGTTGATGCCTGTATGTACGAACCAATATTAGGGAATGAGACTCATAAAAAAAGAATGAAAAAGCAAAAGGTAATAAAGTTAGTAAGGTGAAATGAAAGAGTGTTCGCAATTTTTAGACATGTTTCACAAACGCCATGCAATAATTCATGTCCTAATTTTGGGGACCTCATTGTGCGTGAGGTAGACCTAAGAGACACATAGACTTGGAGAAAATTGATGCCAACATTTTCTTCATTTCATTAATGCGAATAATGAGTCAAAACAAACTTTTACTAAATTGACAATAATATACGTGTAGTGGTATTACTTAAACTCATTGGGTTTTCTTTATGTCCTGGTTCTTTTCCAAGAAAATAATTTGTGTCAAACCGGGTGACTTTTCCCTGTGATTGATGGCGTGACAACTTCCTTAAGGGATTAGTGTTGTCCAGTTTTAGGTAAAAAAATTTAGTTATTTTAGTAACTAGTAGTGAATAAATTGGTTATTGGGTGTGATCTTTCTGTCCATAAACCAACGTGTGGCTTGTGTGGTACCAACATGATTTAAACTTTGGCATATGAAGTCTTTATATTTAAAATGAAAAATTATAGAAGTGACAATACTTGTTGTCACTTTTAGGTTCTATTTTTTGGCAGTTTGATTCATTAAGTAGTCTTTTAGGCTATATGTGATTTTCTTTGGGTTCACCGGTTTTAATTGGATTTTGGATTTATATGTCACTAGAGTTTTCATGTTCAATTTGTGGTGAAATTTACTGTGAGTTCTTTTGTATTTTTGGTAGTCTAGAACTTGCCCGGAATATTTTTCAAAGCGACTAACTTTGTTTGAAAATGATTTTAGGCCTTCCTTGGACTGTTATTTTTGCCTTAGATTTCCTACCCTTGCACATTTTTCCTAGTCAACCCCTTTTGAGTTTTTAGACTTTTTCTTTGGCAACAATGATACAAGCTTTAACCCATCTATAACGGCCCGGTCGGTCGTTTTGAGAATTTAAGCTCCGTTCAGTAGCATAAGGCTTTAAGAAGCTTCACATTATGTATATCGACATGCGTGCATAGTTGGATTCATCTACCGGATGATTCTGAATTGAATTGGAAGAATGATTCTTGTTTTGGAAGTTTAAGCGGTGAAATTTGATCGGAATTTGACATTTTGTGTAAATGGCTCCGGAATAAGTTTTGGCTAATGTCAACAACTCTGTAGGGTGATTTTAGACCTAGGCGTGTGTCTAGATTTGGATTTGGAGGCCCGTAGAGTAATTTGAAAATGGAGAAGTTTGACACACCATTAACTTTTCTGATATCGGGGTCGGAATGTGATTACGAGAGTCGGAGCAGCTCCGTGATGTCATTTGGGACTTGTCTGAAATAACTTGGCGTTATATCGGGTTGAATTGATAGGTTTCGGCACGAGTTTTAGAAGATGGAGGATTCGAAAATTCATAAGCTCGATTCATGGTGCGATTCGTAGTTCTATCATGGTTTGATATGATTTGAGACCTCGAACGGGTCCATATTAGGTCATAGAACTTGTTGGTATGCTATGACACGGTCTCGAGGTCCCCGGGTGTACTTCGGACGAGTTGTGGATGATTTACATGGTTTTGGAGAGGCTGAGTTCTAGTGTAATCGTACTTGCTGGAAGTGCGATGGAGGAGGCACATGTGCGAGAGGAGCTAGTCTGGGCAGACTCCACAGATGCGGAGAAATGGAGCACATGTGAGGCTCCCCAGGAGTAGATTCTTGGGCGCAGAAGTGGAGTGGAGCGCAAGTGCTGTTGGCCATGTGCACCCGCGGTTGCACATATCTGGCTATGTTTGTCGCAGGTGCGAAAGTCCTGGCAGATTTATATAAGTCGAGGGTCGTCTATTTTTCTTCATATTTTGAGCTTTGAATTCCAGATTTAGGAGCAATTTTTGGAGGCTTTCAAGCCAATCGATTGGGTAAGTTTTCTTCACATAGTGTTTAATGTATCCGTTATTTTGCCTTCATTTATATCATTAAATTTGTGTTTTTGGTTGGGGAATGTGTTGGTTTTTTAAGAAACATTCTAAAATGAAAAATCATGATTCGAGGGACGAAATGGTATCGGAATTTGGTAATTTTTTTATAGTTGAACTCATATTGGGATGTGTGTTTGGATTTTGTAAAATTTTTCAAGTCCTGAGGTGCGGGCCCGAGGGTCAAATTTTTGGTCGACTTTCTGTTTTTTTTAAAGATTTACAGTTTATGATCCGGAATAGTTTCTTATGAATTTTGATTTGTGCATTTAAATTATTTTTGTTTGATTTGAGCCATTGAGAGGTCCTTTCACCCGAGGAGTTCATTTTAGAGTACCAGGTCGCCATCTATGAGGTAAGTATCTTGCCTAACCTTGTGTGGGGGAACTACCCCTTAGGATTTAATTCTTCTATGTTGACTATAATCTGTTTACGCGATGTGACGAGTGTGTGCTCGGACTTATTTGTGAGAAGTTGGCCTTTAGGGTTCTTAGGTCCTTATATTTACCATGTATGAAGTTGTTCTTGATATGTTGGGTTCCTACTTGCTAGTTTCAGTTATACATTCTTTAATTAAAGATAATTGCTTTAGGATTCCCTATTACTGTCTAATTAAAGGTTATTTGACATAACTGGAGATTTAACCCTTCTATCGGTATACTATATTTTTCATAAACTGCTTATCTCTAATTGAAATCACTATTATCTCATCCTATAACTCTTTAGCCTTAATTGGAGTTACGATTATCTTTTGTTGCTTATCCTTAATTAAACATTTGAAATCTTTCATAATTTTCCAACTTAAAAAGGATTTTAGATAACCTCTACCTTAGATGACTTGCCTTTATTTGGGACTATTTGACTTGCGTTGGCTTCTTATTGTTGATTTGAATATTGTGAAATCGTTGCTACATTCTTTGATTTACTCTTGTTAACTTGTTCTTTTTACGCCTAGCATTTTTATACGGTGGTCATTCATTGTGAACGAATTCTACCATTTTCTTTGTGATTTAAAGTTCCTGAATTTTTTTACTCGTTGTACTTTATATTACTGTAATTGTTTCTTTTGTACTTGTTGTGGTGATTTACGAGTTTTTCCGTCGTGCTACCACTGTTATCTATGTCGTCTGCGATGCATATTTACTTTGGGACTACGGACGTATTCTCGGAGATCCCCATGTACTACATATTTATTTTGGGACTGCGGACGTATTCCGAGAGATCCCCTTGTACTGCATATTTGTCTTGGTAATACGGACGTATTTCGGGAGATCCCCTTGTACTGCATATTTATTTTGGTACTACAGACGTATTTCGAGAGATCCCCATGTACTGCATATTTATTTTGGGACTACAGACGTATTCCGGGAGATCCCTCTATACTGCATATTTATTTTGGGACTACAGATGTATTATGGGAGATCCCCCAGCACTGTATATTTATTTTGGGACTATGGACGTATTCCGGGAGATCCCCATGTACTACATAATAAATTCGAGACTACGGGACGGGATCCCGTCCTGGTAGATTTTGCTGTTGATATATTTGTGTTTTGAGCCGTTAATATTCTATGCTTAGGCGTCACATGGTGAGCTATACTCGAAGGATATGTACTTGAAATGTTATATTTGAAAACTATTTATCTTGAGAAACTATGTTTGAAGAATATATTTTTGAAAAGTATTTATCTTGAAGAAACTATACTCGAAGGATATGTACTTGAAAGTTGTATTTGAAAAGTATTTATCTTAAAGAAACTATGTTTGAAAGACATTTATTTGAAAAGCATTTATCTTGGAAGAACTATGCTCGAAAGTCATTTATTTGGAGACTTTATATTTGAAGAGTAATTATATTGGAAGAACCATGTTTGAAGGATATTTATTTCATAAGTTTATATTCGAAGGGAATATATTTCAAAATAATTTCCTATTGGAAAGGATTTTTTTATTCTAAATATTTCAATATAACTACTTACGGGTGAAAGTTACAGTTGAAGGATTTGACTAATTAATTGGGATTGTTGGCTAAGGCCAGATGTGGAAACTATTGCAGTGCTGAGTTACTACTTGCCCGTGCGGTGTTTTGATTTTCGGATTTGGGTTGTGTTCCCATCCACCCTTCTGTGTCCTATTATGGTGGTCTGCTATTACTTGATGGTTTCCTTCCTTATTGTAGTTGCTATGTTGTTAGCCATATCGTGTAGTCATTAGATAGATGTCATGTTCTGTCATTCCTATACTTATGCTTGTTCAGTTTATTAGACTAATGGGTGTCTTGACTAGTCCTCATCACTACTTCACCAAGGTTAGTCTTGATACTTACTGGGCACCGCTGTGGTGTGCTCATACTAGACTTCACCATATTTTGTGTAGATCTAGGTATTGATTGTTAGTAGCTGTGCAGATCACTACTGCATTCGCAGGCTTCAGAGTCACCTTCTTAATTTATATTCAAACTGTCTTCACTCATTCCCAAACAGTTGTATTTAGAAGTTGTAGCGACTATGTGGAGCTTGTGACTTGTGCTACCGATTTTGGGAAATTGTATATTCTGTAAAGATTTCTATATCAAGACTATTAGATTTCCTTTATAATTGTTGTTATTAAGTAAATGTTAGGCTTACCCAGTCCATAATATTAGGTGCCATCACGATACCCAACGGACAGAAAAATGGGTCGTGACACCTTCGTTCTTTATTGATCTTTCTTTTGGCATTCTACCTCTCTAAGTACTTTGAAAGTGTAAACATAGACTAAAATCCTATGTTTGGGGTGAAGGTTGAAAAAGTTGTGATATGGAAGTGGCTTAAAAGGTGAAAGGTAAAAAAAATATAAAAAATTAGTGGAATCTTCCTTGATATTTTTAAAAAAAGAGTAAAAAAGAAGAAAATGAAGGAAACATAAGGAGTTGTGAATAGAGAGAAGATTAGGTGTGGAATGAAAAGCAAAGAAACGATTGAAATTTTTTTGAAATAAGTGAGCTTTAATTGTTGCAAATTGTAGTGCTTAGTGATGTTTTGAGTCTGTAACGACCTGGCCAGTCGTTCCGAGTGTTTAGCATTGTTTTCCCCATTTCTTCTTCATTCTTGTATGGTTCATCTTGTTTATGTTGTGTTGGATTGATTGGCGCGGGTTTGGAGTGATTGTGGAGAGAAATGAGACGCATAGTCTCTTAAGTTGGTGATTTAGTTGGAAAAGTCAACCGGAAGTTGACAAATAGGTAAATGATCTAGGAATTAGGGTTTTATGGTTCGGATAGCTTCATTAGGTGATTCGGGGCATAGGAGCATGTTAAAAATATTTTTTGGAGGCCCGTGGTAGAATTAGGCTTGAATTGGAGAAATTGTATTTTTGAGAAATTCCGGTAGGCAGTGGGAGTCGTGTGTGTTTTTGGTTTTGAACCCCGAGGGCTCGGGTGAGTTTCGGGTAGGTAACGGAGTGCTAAAGGTTAGAAACAAAATCTGGTATTTTAAGCTAGTTGCTGGTGTCGGGTACATTGCTCTATGCGATCACATATGTCTTTCTGTGATTGCATAGGCTTAATCGAGGGGGGTAGTTTGGTTGCACTATGCGATCACATTCTATTCTCCACGATCTCATAGTATACTAGTGGACCTGGGTGATCCTTCTCTGTGGTCGCACCTTTTACTCCGCGATCTCAGAGGTCTGTAGACTGGTCTTCCGCGATCACAACCTTCCTCGTGCAGTCGCATAGTAGTAGGTCCTTAAACTCTGCGATCGCACCCCTTCTCCCGCGACCGCAGAGAACGAAATAGCCCAGCCATTTTAAAGGCCCCAAACCAGAAACATTACGGTATTTCTTCCATATTTCACAACTCTTCTTCTTCCTCGCTTCCCTTGGGCGATTTTAGAAGACTTCCATCACCATAGCTCCATAGGTAAGTGTTCTTAAGATCATTTCTTCTCTCTTTCATCAACTAATCACTAAAATCTAGGCCTAAAATCATGAAAACAAAGTAGAAATTAGGTGATTTGGGTAGAGTTACCGTTTATGGGATTTTGGGTAGTTCAACCTCAATTTAGGGTCGGATTTCAAAAAAATCATATATTTGAACTTGTGAGGATATGGATGATCGGGTTTTGGTCCGAGCCTCGTGTTTGGACCAAGCAGGCCCGGGGTCAAATTTTGGTATTTTTAAAAAATGCTAGGAATTGCATATTTAGGCTATGGGATTGTATTAATGAGTCATTATTGATGTTAATAAGTTAATATGTCTAGATATTGTTGTTCCAGAGTTTAATTTAAAAGGAAAGACGGTGTTAGAGGCTTGATTGCTATTTTTGACCCGAGGTAAGTGTCTTGCCTAACTTTGGTGAGGAAATAGGTATCATATGCTATGTGCTAAGTGATTATCATGTCCAATGTATAGCTGAGGTGACGGGTGCCTATGCATTGTGTGTCAAGCATTCCCGTGAGTCCATTTTGATGAAATTCTTGTCCTTACTCCCATATTCATTGTATTATGAATTTATCTCTACTTGGAAGTTGACTGTTGTCGTGCCATTAATTACATTACTGGCGTTATATTGGTTTTATTAGCATATTTCTGATAAATTTCCTTCTTGTCTATTCCTTTGTTCTTAATTAATTGTTCTATCTCACTTTTTATCCCATTATCTGCTCCCGTATCCCCCTACGTATCCGTTTATCTCTTGCTTTGTTTTTCCACGATATATGTTATAGAATAGGGCAGGATAACGTTTGTTGTCAAGTCTATCCTCGTCACTGCTTCGGCTGGGGTTAGGCTCGGCATTTACTCAGTACGTGGGGTCGGTTGTACTAATGCTAAATTGCACATCTTATTGTTGTGCAAATCCTGCACCCGGACCCAGTGGACAGCGTTGAGGGAATCCCCTTCATTCCACCCCAGAGGCTTCAAGGTATACCCGTTGGAGTTCGTGGGCCTTGGCGTCTCTCCTATCCCTAGTTCTTCATTTCTGTCTTGTCTTACCTCTAGTTTTCAGAGACAGTCATGTATTTCCTTTCAGACTCTGTATTTAGCACTCCTATAGACAGTTTGTGAGTTTGTGACTCCAGGTTTTGGGGAATTACTGCGACACTGTATTATATTGTCTTTACTTAGCTTTGAAAATTTATCTTTTTCCGCTGTTAAATTGTGAACTGTTTTTAGCTTATTATGTTATTTTCGATGTTATCATGTTAGTTTAACTGTACACCTTGGCTTGTCTAGAGGGTTCACCGTTAGACGCCATCACGGCACGAATATGGGATTTTGGGTCGTGACACATTTATACAGGTTTATTGGCATATTTCAGGCATCCTATGATTTAGAGGAGAAACAGAAGAAAACAAGTCAAAATGTGTTAAATTGGGAAAAATGGACTACTGCCAGTTAATCCTCTATGCGGTCGGAGCTTATCTATGCGAACGCGTGGATTGTTGTGCGATCGCGAAGCTTATCGTATGTTATTCACCGTGATCTCGGTACTTTTTCATCCGATCGCATAGCATTATAATTGGCAGAAATTGGGCAGTTTTGGAATTTCACGTTCTCGACCCCTAAACCATTTAATACACGAACTAGCCCATTTGTAAAACATCTTTGGCAGATCTTTGGCTTAAATTTTAGTCTCTTGACTAGAGAAGACAAGTTTGGAAGCTAGGGTTCTTGCACACACACTTGGGTCTTGAAGATTTGAAGATTTTGGTTGAGAATTTCTTACCCATTTATGTTCATTTCTTCATTTCCTTACTTTGTATTGAATATCTAAATTTGTAGTATTTTTTCCAACACTTGAATCTTGTTTATTGGAATATTTATATCTAAAATATGGATTATATATCTTGTTGTGCTTATGTATTGAACAATTTTGATTTATTATGAAGTGAGTTCTTATTTCTTTAATTCTTCTTGTTTTTTAATATTTCCAAAGGTAATTGCAAACCTAGGACTCGCCCATTAACTTCGGATTAATTTTGGAAAAGATAATTTAAGGTTGGGAAAGATTAATTAACAATACTTGAGGCGTTAACCCCCACTTTATAGATTCTACATAGAGATAGGATTGAACTACTTGTACTCATATTTGGATGTGCTTAAGGATCTTAATTTTTTTAGTTATAATTCAATTAGGAAGTCTTGTTAGTCTTCGGAAGAAGCTAATATAGAATTAATATTCGAGGCTAGTTAACATAAACTCACTAATATTTGTAAAATCATGAAATACATTAGATCGTTACTTGAGTGTAAGTCCCCATGTATCCATGCTTGTAGCCATTGATCATTTTACTTGCTTTCTAGGTTACTTAACATTTTTGGCTTTTAGACATAAATATTTTCTCAAAACCCTTTTAAGTGTTTAGTTTAGCATAACAAGTGATTATTCTCTTACACGCATAATCGCCTACATATTGTTCTTTATGGGATTTGACCCCGACTCATAGTTGGGTATATTATATTGCATGCGACCATGTCCATTTACTTTTTAGTAGTGGATTTGGACGTCATCACTATCTAATAATGAAACATATTATTTATTGTTGAAAGGTTTTGGGAAAATCATAATTTTCTTGACTTACTCATACTTTGAAGTTTTCGGTGAAAGATTTGGATTTTACTGTTATACAAGAGAAGCATGACTATTTTTTCGTTACTGCGAACGAGCTAAGGAAAAATATTTTGAGTCATTGCTTGTACTGTTTTTCTTAGATTGTAATGAATTGTTCTTTGCTATTGGTGTTGGACTCTGACCTTTGTCCAAGATCATCACTGCTTTCAACGTAAGGTTAGGCTTATTACTTATTAGTAGTTGGGGTCGGTTGTATCCATACCACACTTCTGCACCTTGCGTGCAGATATTCCTGTGTAGGGCAGGAGCTGGATTTGAAGATATACTTGTATTCCATTCATAGCTGCCTCTTATTCTTTGTAGCTTAAAAGTTTTTAATCTGCTCATGTATATTTCAAAAATTTGAAGTATTTATTTCATACCAGCTTTGTAAACTTTAAATCTTAGAAGCTCATGATTTGTACTACAGGTCCGTGGGAATTCTTTGTATGAAATATCATTTCTTCTCTTAATGAATATCATTTAAATTGGTTTATTGTTGACTTGCTTACCTATAATGTTGGGTTAGGTGCCATCACGGCTTGTTGGATTTTAGGTTATGACACTCCTGCTATCGCAAAGAGCATAATTGGCAGCAGTAAATATTTCCCTTTTTTTACTCATTTTGACATGTTTTCTTTCGTGTTTTCTCAAAATCAAACATTAACTTAAATATGCCAATAAATGTCAACAAATTCATTAGTTTTTCAATGAGATCACGCAAAACTCCCAGTATCAAGAAGAGATAAGTTGGTAAAATGCCAACTTATCATAATGAGCACACATCCATACTTGTTTTTTTCTTGTGCTTTTATTGGGACGTGTGCACAATGTAATACATATTTGATCCCATATATGACTACTTGAACTTGGTTGCTATAATTGATTTAGTCATAGTCATATTTTATATGTTGAACCCCATCCGTATTTGTACTATCATGTACTTGTGCGTTTTATCAATAAGTTATGAGGATATGCCTCTTAATGATAATTTTTTATCTTGCATTATTGTGATTGCGGCACATGTGGGTATATTGGGCGGATTTATCGGGGTGATTGCACGAGGTCTTTGATGTGTGATTGGGATTGATATTGTGGCACGAGGTCATTGTGTTCAAGTGTGATTGATGTTGTGGCACGAGGTCTTTATCGTGCGTGCATGATTTATAATTTTTTCATGAGGTGCCATATATTTGTGTTTCTATTTGATGACTTAACGTCGAAATTAGGCGTTATCTTGTTAATACATGTGAGTTCTTTATGATTTTCCGTGCATTTTACATGTTTTATGTTGCATCTAATATGTTAATCTAAGTCTTTGTTGCTATTTGATATTGTGGCACGAGGTCTTTACCATGCGAGTGTAATAGATATTGTGGCACGAGGTCATTGCGTGCAAGTGTGATTAATGTTGTAGCATGAGGTCTTTGCCGTGCTAGTGTGATTAATAATGTTGTCATGAGGTGCCTTATATTTGTGTTTCTATTTGATGACTTAACGTCAAAATTAGGAGTTATCTTGTTAATACAACTCAGTTCTTTATGATTTTTCGTGCACTTTACATGTTTTATGTTGTATCTAATGTGTTAATCTAAGTCTCTGTTAGTATTTAGAAATTAATACAGTATCATATCATGTTGGGCATAGGATTACAGTCATGTGTGAGGATTAGAGCACACACGTTATACGGTGCATATCTCTTTGTAAGTGAGGTTGGTATTAGATGTATTTATTGAACATGTCTAAATGGTAGAGTTTGTATTACCATATCATAGATATGCACATTTACTGTTGATATCCTTTATTCTGTAATTGTCATTCTGAAATACTGTCTCTGTATTATGCCTTTTATTGGGTAGCACAAGTTAAGCATGTGAGTACCTTTTGATTTAAAAACAATATCACTACTTCTCTAAGGTTAGTCAAGATATTTACTGGGTACATGGGGTCGGCTGTACTCATACTCAACTTTTGTACCTTACATGCAGATTCATGGAGCTGAGCTACTGTAGAAGACGAAAGTAGGAATTGAAGATGTAGTTGCATCCCATCAATCAACCATTTCTCCATGGTATATTAGGACCTCATTTATTATTAAGTAACTTTCAAAAATATGTTGTATTTATTTCGTTTACTAGCTTTGTAAATCTAAATCATAGTGGCTCATGACTTGTACTACCAGTCCTCAGGATAATTTTATTCTTCTTCGTAATTACCCGGCCAATTTTGAGTATTTAAGGGTGGCATAAGGTCTGGTGCAGCTTCATATTATGTGTATTGACTTGCGTGCATGGTCGAGTTCAGTTACCAGATGATTCGTAGTCAAATTAGAAGAAGGAATCTAGTTCTGGAAGCTTAAGCGATAAAAGTTGACTAGAATTTGACTTTTGTGTAAACAGCTCTGGAATGTGTTTTCAATGATTTCAACATCTTCGTATTGTGATTTCGGACTTAGGCGTGCATCTGGATTTGGATTTGGAGGTCCATAGGGTAATTTAAAGTATTTCGGCGAAAGTTGGAAAAGTTGAAGTTTGGAAGGTGGAGAGGTTTGACTAGGAGTTGAATTTTGTAATATTGGGGTCAGAATATGATTCCGAGTATTGGAACAGCTTTGTTATGTCATTTGGGACTTGTCTTCAAAATTTTGACGTCATTCCGGGTTGATTTGATAGGTTTCGGTGCGAGTTTAAGAAGTTAGGAGATTTGAAAATACATAAGTTTGATTCATGGTGTGATTCATAGTTTCAATGTCATTTGATGTGATTTGAGACCTAGAGCAAGTACATGTTAGGTTATGGAACTTGTTGGTATGTTTAGACGGGGTTCGGGGGGCCTTGAGTGAGTTTCGAATGGGCTACGAACCATTTTCTTCTATTTTTGGTCCGCTATTTTCTGTCATTGGTTTCCTGCATCGCGTTCGTGTCCTTGTATCTGTGTTCGCGTAGTGTTATTCTGTAGGATGAAATATTTCCTCTTCGCGTCTGCATGCTTCTTTCCACGATCGTGTACTTCTGCATTCCCCTTCTTCACTTCCCAGCTACCTTCTCGCATTCACGTAGTAGAAACCAGTGATCACCCTTCGCGTTCGCGTGTTCCCTTGTGCGTTTTCGAAGATTCCTGTTCTTATTCTTTGTGTCCGTGGCTCTTTTCTCGCGTTCGCGTATGGTCGTCTGGCCAGCCTTCATTTTTTTCCTCTTTGCGATCGCGAGAGATATTCTGAGAACGCGATGCATTAATGCCAGTGCAGAATATATAGTACTCTATTCCGTAAAGTCCGTGTACGCAAGATGACGAGTGTGTGCGCGTGCTTGTTTGTGGAAAATTGACCTTATCGGGCTCGTAGGTTCTTATTTTCATTAGATATGAAGTTGTTTAATTATCTTAAGTTTCTTCCATTCACTATTTTCACCTCTATGTGTTTTATTTGGAATTAATTGCTTCATGTTCCACTCTTATTGCCTATTTGATTCTTATGTGCCTTAACTGAAGTCTTTGCCTCTTCTATTTCCATGATATCCCTCACTAATCGCTTCTCCTTAATTGAAAGTATATTATCTCTTCTGTAATTCTTCATCCTTAATTGAGGTTATGATTATCTTTCCTGTGCATATCCTTAACTGAATTTGTTATATCTCTTTCCCTTAGAATAAGTTTAGGTATCCTATATCTTAGTTGACTTATACTTATTTGGAATTATGGACTCATGATGTCTCCCTTGTTGTTGAACTGTACTTTTTGGAACCGTTGTTACATATTATTTTCTCCCTTGTTGAGTTGTTCTTATTATGACTAGTATTATCTATTGTGGTTATTCCTTGTAAACTAGTTCTACTATTTCTTTGTGATCGAAAGTTCTTGAGTTGATTTACTTGCCGAAGTCTTGTATTTTTTTCATTGTTGTTGTTGTACTTGTTGTTTTGATACACGAGGTTTCTGCCACGCATTTATTATTGTGATGCACGAGGTTTTTGCCGTGTAGTTGTTATTGTGATGCATGAGGTTTCTCACATGCGAGTGTTATTGTGTTGCATGAGGTCTCTACTGTGCTATTGTTACTATTGATATTTGCACATGCGGCATAGCAAGGCGGGCTATATATATGGGTTGCGCATGAGGCGAGACAAGGTGGGAATATTATTATGCAGCTGTGGCGAGACAAAGCGGGCATTTACTTTATTATTGCACATGTGGCGAGACAAGGTGGGCTATGTCGGGAACTGATTTGTGATGACTTGTAATGGCCTGGGGGCAGTGTTATTGTTGATAATTGTGTAGTGGCGCACTTACCTGTGTGAGTACTATTTCATAGAAAATTTACGGAAAAGTATTTTTACATGCTGTCCATCTTCTCTATATTTACTAGCTGGCATGAACTATGTTAGAACACTTGCACAAGCATACACGTAGTTCATCACTCTTATGGTTAAGAGGACGAATCTTGATATTGTTGAGTATTGATGCACACCCTTGTTTACTTGCCTCCTATGCGAGAATTGCTTTATTGGAACGTGAGTTGTCAGTGCGGTTATAAGTTTATAATGAGGGCACAGGTTGCGGTGTTTAGGGTACCAAAATTAGGACCCATAAAAATGTGAATATTCTAAGGTTCCGTACCTTGTAGGGTTATTGGCTAATACCTGGCATGAATGCGGTCGGTTTTGCTGAGTTGCTACTTGCCTTTCATTTACATATGATCTCCTGATTGAAATTGTGTTTCGTTCATTCTATTATGTCATTATTATGGCGTTCCGCTGTTAGCTATTACTTTACTTTCTTACTGCAATTACCGTATTATTTGTCATTATGCGTAGCCTTTATATAGATAACATTCTTTGTTATTTCTACACTTATACTTGTTCAGGTTGTTTAGTCCAGTAGGTGTCTTGACTGTTCCTTGTCACTACTCCACTGAGGTTATTCTTGATACTTGATGGGTACCGCTATAGCGTACTCATACTACACTTTTGCACATTTTTGTGCAGATCCACGTATTGCCGAGTCAGATGATCGTTAGCAAGCTGTACAGATCTTGTGGTGGAGACTCAAGGTAAACATGCTGCTGCATTCTTAGGCTTCGGGTCACCTTCTGATATTGTATTTACATTGTTTACCCTTATTCCGAAACAATTGTATTAAGGGGTTTTCTATCAAACTCTGTAGAGCTTATACTTGTACTACCGGTTTTGGGATTGTAAAATTGTATAGAGATTTGTATTTCGTAATTGTCATATGTTAGTTTAACTATTGTTGTTATTCAGTTAATATTAGGCTTATCTAGTCCCTAAGACTAGGTGCCATCAGGACGCCCAATGGAGGGAAATTTGGGTCGTGACATTCTCTTTCACAATTTTATTAATAATATTGATGATTTCTCACTATAGTAGTGACTTATATTCTTTGGCTTACCTAGAGGGTTGGGTTAGGTTCCATCATGACTCGATAAGATTTTGGGTCATGACAAGTTGGTATCGGAGCCCTAGGTTCATACTTTTCTTCGAGGGGCTACATGGCATCTAGGAAACTTCCCATATTTCTTTTCTTATCGTGCGACTTTGTTTCAGCTTAAAGCTTATACCTTTGATTTCCTTCCATTCACTCATATGTAATGTTAAACACTCGATATCAGTGGCGCACCAATATTTTGTGGTTTTGCGGATGAGATAGGAAGATCTATGGATAATTGACCATTGTCTCGATGTGTTGTACATTTTTGAGAAGTACATGTGTCGGTGGATCTTTCAATTGTTCTTTTGAGAAATGCAGTTGATTCTTATATCTTGTTTACGAGTGTAGACTGGGAGGATTAATTGGTTGCCAAGTTGTTGTGACCATAGGATGGTCATGTGAAGATGTTAATTTGAGGATAGACAGTGGGTTATCTTGTGCAAGAATATTTAAGGTTGTGTGTTTTGTATGAGGCTTCTATTCAGTGGAATGCAGAAATTATCATTTCGGAGCACCTAAGGATGTTGGCTTGACTGTCACAAGGATGAGTGTGCACTTGGCAGACTCTTTGAAGTGTTTTATCACTAGTGTTATATGATTTTATGAAGTATTCAGTTGATTAATAGTCTAGGATCATGGCAGCTATAAAGGAAAGGTATTGTGGGTTACAGACGTTATGTTCTACGGCTTCGAGCCAAATGGGGGACTTTATTGTATGGTCATGTGTTATATCAGTTTCTACACTACGGGCACTTGTGGGTTGGCTATGACTTAGAAAAGGATAATTTTAAGGATGACTTGATCAAGGGATTGGCTGGATGCATGATGTACTATACATTGGGTATATGAAATCTTGGAAAAGTTTGGTATTCGTTGTGGATATAGTGTGGAGGAAATGAATCGTGGGGTTGTTTTCCTTTGATATTTATGTGCTGGTTGATCTTGGTTGTTCGGTATGTATTAGTTTTGCATCAAAAATTCGAGCGGAGTGGATGACAGTTGAAAAGGTTGTGATGAGTTCAAGATTCATATGTGAGACTTGTAGTAATTCTATATTATTATAGACTCTACATGATAGTATCAGAGACATGCAAGAAAGACTTTGGATTTGCAGAAGGTCTCTTTAGAGCGAGAATTTCTGTTAGAGTAACTTTTAGGCTTGGTAGTATGTGTGGCTTGGATGATTGGATAGACCTAGTTCTAGTGGCTTGGTTATGTTCTATCGAGTTTCGAAGAGTTCGTGACGATTATGACCCTAGTTCGATGTTGATGACTTCTACGAGTATAGAAGGTCTACTAGGTGTTGTGATGTTCTCCTAGATAAGGTTAAGTAGAATGTTTTTTGTTGATAGGGTTTTTATCCTACTTGTGATTTACAGTTGATTATGCTATTTTCGTATTTTCACAAGTTAGCAAAGTTGATTGCGATGCATCGTGTGGGACTCATTTTCATGGACAAGGTTGAGATTCAGTATCAAAAAAAGATGATGAGTTATAGATAGCATGAGAGATTTTAGATGTTCAGATGGTGCTAGCACTATTTTTTTTCCCCTGAGAAGAGTGTGTGTTGTAGAAGACGCATTGTGTTTTGCCTCACGGATACTTGTTGACTATTGATGATCAGGTTTTTCTACGTGGTGCAGAAGGTTTATGGAAGTATTTCTCATGAGGTGATTATGAATGAGTGATGTGTCAGTCATTTGAGTTAGAGAGTCGGTATCAGATACAGGATTTCCAGTGTTCTTGAGTTTTAGAGACCGGATGTTCTCAAAGGCAGACTACTCCTTTGTTGCAGACCTTGAAGGTATGTTTAGTGTTATACAACTAATTGTGTATTTTATGGATATGTTAATGTGGAATTTTGGAAGGTTACTTGTTAATTTTGGGATCATCGGAATTTATTTAGGGGTCCGTTGGTAGGCCTAGCGGGAGTGTATATTCGGCATCGGATCAGGTTGTTTACTGAGCGCAACTATTGTCGGGGGTAAGTCAGCGGCTAGGTTGTTTACTTTAGTCATATGTTTACCTGTCTATTGTAAATTATGCTATCTCTTTCTCTATGGTTATGGTCATTCACTATGTACATGTGCTATTGATACACATGTGATTTTTTATTGTGAGCGTTGTGGCTAAATTGGTATTCCATGTGGGTCGGTATGTTTGGATTGGGCTACTTGCCACATCGAAGTTATGATAGGACATGGTTCGTCGTGCTTACTTCATTTTCTTTCCTTCTCCCTTATTAGATGGGTTCATAGCGTTGTGCTTTGTGGTGTTATTTGTTGAACTAGTTGGGTACTTCTCTTATTTGGTTCTCCTTTCATCTTTTGTTATATTTAAGTTGTTGCTTGTAGATTGTGTCATATGTGGCTCTAGGTGGCATTGTGTGTGGCATGTCGGTCGGGTAGCTTGTACTGAGTGAATAAGGTTATTAGACCTAGAATTCGAGCAATCAAATTTGGATAAGGTATGTTTGGAAGAATAAAATCATCAGTCAGCTTAGGATTTGGCGACGGTCCTTCTTGGGCAAGAGAGCTGCGTGACTTGTTGATTGGTGGGTGTTACGAGTTTCTACATATTTCTTTTATCATTTGCAGTGTTCTTGAGGTTAAGAACAAGGTTCTATTTGATATGAGGCATATTACTGGTACCGTATTTGGAAATGGGTAGCTATTGTGGTCGGAAGTTATTACTATGAGCACAAAAGTTATACGGTAAATCGTGTGGGTACATCATGGGAATATAGTTATGGATTGACACAATTTTTTTAGGCTTGTACATGGTGGATAAGCGAGAATAAAATCAAATAAGGAATTTTGGATATTGCGATTTGGTCCTAAGGTTTATGGGCTAAGGTTGAAGAAAGGATCTTCGGTCAGGTTTGTTCCAATGGGCATACATGGATTGTGGTGTTGTGGGATTACTCACGGGTATTATGTATGGTGAGCTTATATGATGACATTGGAATGACTTCTCGTACATTCGAGGACGAAAATATATTTAAGTGGGGGAGAATATAACTAAGCGGTCAGTCGTTTTGAGCTTTAGTGTTCCACTCAGTGGCTTGAGACTTTAAGTAGCTTTATATGATGTACTACGACTTACGTGTATGGTCGGTTTTGGTTTCGATTGTTCGGGATTGATTTGGAAGAATGACCTTCGATTTAGAAGCTTTAAGTTTGAAGAATTGACCAAAGTTGGATTTTTGGGTAAACTGACTAGGAATTGGTTTTTTATTTTTCTGATAGGTTCGTGTGAAGATTTTGGACTTGTATGTATGTTCATATTTGGTTTTGGAGGTTACTAGAAGAATTCAATATTATTTCTCAAAAGTTAGCAGTTTGAACAACTTAAACGTTCATAAGTTTGATCAAAATTGACATTGATGTTATTGAAGTTCATTTGGTGTTCTGGGACTTGAATAGGTCTGTATAGTTCAATTGTACACTTGTGCAATGTTTTGAATTAATTCAATGCGTTTAAATGTGATTCAGACACTCATTTGAAGAAATGACGATAAAACAAGTTTAAACGAAATTCTATTCGACTTGAGCCATGATTCTTTGTTGTGTTCTCATGAGTGTTTGGAGCCTTTGGATAAGTTTGAATAATGTACTTATACTTTTTTGGTATGATCAGATGGGGTACTGAGGGATCCAGGTGTGTTGTGGAACGTTGGTTGAGAGACTAGTTAAGTTAAGGATTTCGAGTTTGACCACGGCCAGTATCGGTTCAAGACAACCTATTTTCGTGTTTTGAGTACGCCAGCAGGTTCGTAGTGTATTTTAGTATAGAAATGCATATATGATTTGTGTCCCAGAGGTTCTGAATGAGTTTTGAGTACGCCAGCAGGTTCGTGAAAAATGGATATTTGAACCACGATTTGGAGTCCATTTTAGATGAAACTTATATATTTGGACTCGTATTTGAATGGTTGTTCGAGATTTGTGAGTTTTGTTAGGCTTCCGGGTGCGGGCCCGAGTTGACTGTTTGGTTGACATAGAGTATTTGATTAAAAATTCGACCTTTATCATTTGGGTTTCATTCATATGACATTATTTGATATTATTGAGTTATTTTTTGATAGATTCAAGCCATTCAGAGGTTGATTCACATGGGATGGCATTTTTAGAATATATATTTGGCTTGTTTGATGTAAGTGTCTTGCCTAGCTTTGGTTGAGAAAATTTTTCCTAATAATTAATAGTGTTTGCTACATGCGGGTGAAGTATATATGAAGTGAGAAACTTATATACATGTTGTTGATACCCAATTATGCCTCATATTTTATAAAATATTCTATATACTTTCAAAATACCATTTTTGCACTACCACATAATTTACAAGGGTCATATAAGTTTTTTTTTTTATAATTTTTAAAGGTTTTAAATTGAATTTCTTGTTCAGATATTTATTAGTCATCCCTTTAAATTATTTTAGGATGATTTTTAATCATCCAAATTTGTCTTTTTATACCCACATGCATTTTACAATATTTTATCCCATTTTTACATAATTATATTTGCATTTTTTCTATTTTATCTACACTAGTTACAATAGTGGCCTATACACTATAAATAATTGCGTTTGATATATTATTTATGCCAAAATAGCATTGTATATTTTTATAATGTTAAACCATTATTTTCTAGCATTTTACTGAGTAAATAATTTTCTTATTATTTATTAATCAGTTTCTAAAATTTATTTTTAATGAACTTCATGTATCTAAAAAGTAGCCCAAAATTGAGCTAATTCTGGAACAAAAATCAGGAACAAACACCTAGCCCATCTCGATTTACCCTTATATAGCACAAACCAAACGACCCCTTTAACTTAACCTGGTGGCGACCCGTTAATAACCCCCCCTGCTTCCCCTTCGATCCTGGCCATTGATCTTAAATGATCAACAACCCATAATAGCCCTACCCTTCCCTCCCCACCAAAACCTAGAGACCATTTCCCGTCTTTGTCGCTCTCAAACACTCCCAACCTTATTCTTTTCTGAGAAACCCTAGCCTCATCTCTTTCTATACTATTGTGAAACTTGAGCTCTTGGCCGGCTGAATTTGGTAAGTGTTCAAACCCTCACAATTATGTTTCTTCCATGTTTGTGTTTATGCTTCTGAACATCTTTGTTATGTGGATCATTCTAAGCCAACATCATACTGTATCGACCTTTCTTTGAAGATCTTTTGCAATCCTTCATCGGAACTTGTATAAGTTTATATATGTTCAGTTAGTGTAGTCAATTTGGAAGAATTCTAGGCTGTTATGCTTGTTTGAGGCTATCATGTCTATGTATGCTTAAATCCCAACATTGACCATTTAATATTGAAAGCTTTCTCATTCTCATTTTGAACACTTGCACTGAAACTCCTATAGAATTACTGCCTGCCCAGAATTATGCCTATAGGGGTAAGCAAAAAATGAATTCATTTAGAAAACAGTATTTGGGATATCGCTACTCGCTTAGAAAGCATGACTATAGGACCAAAGACACATAATTTTGGGTTTTCAACGGTTTCACTGCCCATGAACGAATCACCTAGAGATCATGTCTCTTTTGGTAACAATTATAATCTGCAACTTCGATAATTTGAATAGTAGTACTGCCCCAGAGATTTTATTAAACCATGTAGTCATGTAGGAGCCATTCCTATAGGTTTTAAACGACTTTAATGCATCTCAATTCTATAACTGCACATGACCCCTCACCCCACAATATGAAAATATGTGTGTCACGGCCCAATCTTCCCTCCTTGAGAGGTCGCGATGGCACGTAGTCTGTACGACTAGGTAAGACTAAGATTTGCGGAAACAATTAACATGAAGGCATAAATCTTATCAAATAATAGCAATAGGTAATTTAATAACCGACAACAATGTCGCTCGGCATATACAAAAACCAACTCTCAAAATATACACAGAAGTTCCCCAAGACCCAGAACATCATAAGCCATAAGCTTCTATGAATTTGGCTAACTATTCTATACATCAGTATCTAGAAGAAGTAAAGGAGGAACTGCACAAAGGAGATAGAGGGGGACTCCAAGGTCTACGGACGCGGGATGATGTACCTTGAAATCTCCGAAATAGAAGAAAATGTGCGTCTAATAGCGAGGCTGGTAGGAGGTACCTGGATCTGCCCATGAAATCATGTGCAAAAGAGTAGCATGAGTAAACAACAATGGTACCCAGTAAGTACCAAGCCTAACCTCGGTCGAGTAGTGAAGAGCTCAGGTCAGGCCCACTAGTAAATAATAAATAAGGCAGGAGAATATACAATATAATAAGAGACTAGAAATTAACAAAAGGAACACACACAAAATAATAGTGCAACACACAGGGGTAAACAACATGGGATCTCCTGACATACCGTCTTGTAGTCCCAAATAAATATGTAGGGGGAACTCCCTAGGTACTTCTTCGTAGTCTCAAAAGTAAATATACAGGGGGAACTACCGAGGTACGGCCTCGTTGTCACGACCCAAACCAATGGGTCGCGACGGGTGCCCGAGTCTTACATGTCGAACATTCTTAAGCATGCGTCTAAGATATAAACATGAATAACATACTTGAGGGAAACCTGTCCGAAAGACATATATACATATACATGCGGAATACAGTGGGTCGAGTCGACAAGGATACTATAGACAACTATATATCCAAAACTGGAAACCGACAAGGCCACATACTATTGAACTATACATAACTATCTACATACCTCTAATAGAATATACAACTATACAACGGAGGGACTGGGCCCCGTCATACCCATATATGTAGATAAGCATTGTAGCTCCATATCAAATGGAGTACGCCAACTCTCGCTGATCAAGGATCCTAAGAAGGGGGACTATCAACATGTCTACCTGCACCTACGGGCATGAAACGCAGACCCCAGGAAATAGGGCGTCAGTACGAATAATTAACTGAGTATGTAAGGAATAAAAATCAGTACATAACAAACATAGACAAAACATGGAATGAGGAATTCTGCCTGTAAGTCTAAATCACTATGTAAATCCTGAAACATTTATAATGGCATGCACATGCATATAAATGTCGTGTCATGCATGGGTATAGGTGTACATTACATCATCAACCCTCTGAGGGCATCCCACCATATCATCACAGCCACTGTGGAAAAATCATCAACATATACCAGCTTATCAGGTGGTGGTGCGTATATAACATCGTAACTTTTTCCCATATCCCATATACATATAATGTACATATTCGCGCGTATATAACGCCATCTGGTCATAGGTCAATGTGCATGAATAAATGAATGCAATGCATGAGAAGTACGTCAATAAAAAATTTCGGAACGTCATAAGACCATTTTGTCTTTGATTAATATCATGAAAAAAACTTTATCAACTTACGTATTATCTGAGACCCATGAACAGACAATAGGACAATAAGACACATGGGAATTCGAGAACATAGGCGTCCCTAATACTTCTATGAATAGAACTATTTATGGAAGTTGTGCATTTTTTCGTTTTATTCGTGTCATATAGATCATACCAAAAAGAAAGAAGGGATAACCTTAAAAAACATGAACCGATTCTCTTAGAATTTGCAATTCACACGTTATAGAATCAACAACCAGCGTTATGTAATTTTGGTACGGACTTTTTTTTCTCTTTGAAGGATTCACGACCAGCCACTCTCTATAAGAGATTCTATTTCATTTTTAATGCACATATGAATTCATTTGAAGAAACTCACGTTAAGCCATTAGAAACTCACATTTAAGTCCTTATAGACTCATAATAAGATAGCATCTCACGTTTAGAAACTCATAGTAAGATGACATCTCATGTTTAAGCCTTTAGTGGGTGTGGCCCACTTAGCACATGAGTAAGCCACTTAATCCTCTAAATTTTCCACCTATGTAAGACTTAATAGTCACATTAAGAGTGATAGGGGATGCTGCCACGTTTTTGTAGGTTAAGCCATCTAAAATCTTTCATTATCCAAAGATTTTAATTAATCTTCAAGTAAAATATTATTAATTACCCTATTATCCATATAATTAAGAATTATCTCAAATTACTTAAAATATTACTCATTTTTAATACAATTACGTACCCAACTACCGTTGGGTATTATAGCTGGACCGTATTTTATCCCAAATCGAGAACCTTCAACGAAACTCATTTTACTTTGATTTGTTTACCCTTTTTATCCTTCAGGGCACTTACTTATCGCTTTTTATGGATAACAAATTTGCATAACCTCAAGATAATCTCATCACCGAGTATACATCGATTAGCCGAAAATAAAACTTTAACGTACAAAAACGCGAGATATAACATCCTTCCCCCTTTAGAAACATTTATCCTCGAATGCTTAACTCCCCGGAATCTATATAGACTTTGGCAGCGTCACCTTTTTAATAATACTACTACAAACTGTTCCTGTAGAAACTCAATAACTCAACGCCACATAGGACCACAATTATCAATAACGACAATGGCCTCACACAACCAATGAAAATAACTAACACAAGAATCCATACACGTACCTTAAGGTTGTGATGTCTCGGTCGACCCTTTTATGGAAGAGGAAATAAGTGAGGTATCTAGACTTCATGTCTTCTTCATCTTCCCAAGTCATTTCTTCCACATTGTTATTTTTCCAAAGTACTTTCACCGAAGCTACGTCTTTAGTCCTCAATCTCCGAATCTATTTGTCTAGTATAGCAATTGGAGTTTCTTCATATGATAGCTTCTCCGTGACCTAAACATCGACAACTGATACGACCCTGGGAGGATCTCCAATACATATATGGAGCATGGACACATGAAATACTGGATGTACATACTCCAAGTCCGAAGGAAAGTCTAACTCATATGCTACCTGGTCTACCTTGCATATGATTTGATCCTATATGGTCCAATGTACCGAGGGCTAAGTTTTCCTTTCCTACATAACCCCATAACACCTTTCATCGGTGTTACCTTTACGAATACCCAATCGTCAACCTGAAATTCCAAGTCCCACCCTCGATTATCCGCATAAGACTTCTGACGGCTTTGTGCTGCTAATAGCCTTTCCTGTATAATCTTAACTTTATCAATTTCTTATTGTAACAGTTCTTGTATATTAATGTGGTTTCCCCAACATTGAACCACGTTATAGGCGACCTATACTTCCGTCTGTAAAGAGCTTCATACGGAGCCATCTGAATACTGGAATGATAGTTATTATTATACATGAACTCAATAAGTGGAAGATGATCATCCCAACTACCCTTGAAGTCTATTACACAAGCCCGTAATATATCCTCAAGTGTCTGAATAGTACACTCAGCCTGTCCATCTGTTTGGGGATGAAATATTGGTACTAAGACTTACCTGAGTCCCTAATCCTTTTTGGAAGGACCTCCAAAAATTAGTTGTAAATTGAACTCCTCTATCTGAGATAATAGATATAGGGATACCATGCAGTTGTACTGCCTCTTTAATATAAAACCTTGCATAATCTTCTACGGAATATGTATTCCTAACAGGTAGAAAATGGGCTGATTTTGCAAGCCTATCAACAATCACCCATATAGAATCGAACTTACACTGGGTAAGATGAGATAAGCCTACAATGAAATTGATATTGATTAGTTCCCATTTCCATGTCGGGATCTCCGTAGCCTACAATAATACACCAATTTTTTGATGCTCAATCTTAACCTGCTGACAGCTAGGGAATTGAGAAACAAACTCCGCTATATCATTTTTCTTTGTCCCACCGGTATACTTCCCTCATATAATGATACATCTTTATCGCTCCTGGATGGATAGAATAACGAGAATAGTGAGTTTCTCCCATAACTTGCTGATGCAGCCCTAAAGACCCCATCTTCTGTAATTTCGAATGGTGTCTTCTCCTTCTAAGGGGTGGTATCCCTATAACGAACTAACGCAGGATCCTCGTACTGGCGTTCCTTCACTTCAGTTACTAAAGAGGATGTTGTCGTATCCTGAATAGTAATTTCAATATCACTTGACTCCAATAATTGAACTTTAAGACTAGCTAGCTGATGAATCTCATGGGCTATTCCGTTGTTCTCTGGCTATAAATATGACAGGCTACCCATAAATCTAAGGCTGAGGGCGTCGTCTACCACTTTCGCCTTCCCCGAATGGTATAAAATATAAATGTGATTATCTTTAAGTAGCTCCAACCATCTCCTTTGACATAAATTCAATTCCTTTTGCTTGAAGATATACATAGTGCCTCCACATCTTTAGTGCATGAATCACTGTGGCTAACTCTGTATTGTGGGTCGGGTATTTCTTCTCGTGCTTTCTTAGTTGTATAGAAGCATAAGTTACAACCTTACCATGATGCATCAATACACAACCCAACCCAACCCAACGCCCGAGGCGTCACAATAGATAACATACCCATCCGTCCTTTCTAGGCGTGTTATAATCGGTGCTGAAGTTAATCAATCCTTCAATGCCTGAAAACTCCGTTAGCAAGCATCAGTTCATTGAAACTTTTCTCACTTATGATTCAACTTTGTCAAAGGTGCTGAAAGGGAAGAAAATCCCTTTACAAATCTCCTGTAATAACCTGCCAAACCAAGAAAGCTAGGAACTTTCGTCGGTGTCATGGGTCTAGGCCAAGTCTTTACTGCCTCAATCTTTTGTGTATCGACGTGGATACCTTCACCTGAAATGATATGCCCAAGGAAAGCTACAGAGTTCAACCAGAATTCACATTCAGAGAATTTTGCATACAACTTCCCTTTTTGTAGAACTTTGAGCAAATACGCAAATGATTTGCATGCTCAGCCTCAGAACGAGAATACACCAATGTATCATCAATAAATACAATTACGAATAGATCTAAAAAGGGACTGAAAACACGATTCATAAAATCCATGAATAATGCTGGGGCATTTGTCAAACCGAACGACATAAAACGAAACTCAAAGGGCCTGTATCTGGTCCTGAATGTAGTCTTCGTAATATCTTTCTCCTTAATAAATCACCAATCCTAGGGAGTTGGTACTTGTTCTTGATCATCACCTTATTCAACTATTTATAATCAATACACATCCATAAGGAAGCATCTTTCTTCCTCACAAATAACACAGCTGCTCCTCACGGTGATGTACTAGGTATCATAAATCCTTTTTCAAGAAAGTCCTTTAGTTGTTCCTTTAACTTATTCAGCTCTGCGGGGGTCATTCTATAGGGAGGAATAGATATTGGATGAGTATCTGGTAGTAGGTCAATAGCAAAATCAATTTCTCGCTCTGCCAGAAGACCTGAAAGCTCATCGGGAAACTCATTAACCACAGGGATGGACTGAATAGTTGGTGACTCTACTTCCACATCTCCAACCCGAACTAAGTGATAATTATAGCCCTTTCTTATCATCTTCCTTTCATTGAGATAGGAGATAAATTTACCTCTCGGAAATTCCGTATTACCTTTCCATTCCAAAACATGCTCCCCTGGAAATTGAAATTGGACTATCTTTGATCTACAATCAGCGTTGGCATGACAATAAGCCAACCAATCCATACTCATTATAACATAAAACTCTACAATCTCTAACTCGATTAAGTCCGCTACGGTAGATCGACTATGAACTACTATTATACAACCTCTATATACTAGCTTAGCTATTACTAAGTCCTCAACAGGTGTACACACCTCAAAAGGTTTAACCAACTCAGGTTTTATTCCAAACTTACTAGCAACCAACGAAGTAACATATGATAAGGTCGAACCTTGGCCAATCAATGTATATACATCATATTAGGAGTTTGATAATATACGTGTAACAACATCGGGTGATGATTCTTGATCCTGTCGTCCTGCTAATGCATAAATGTGGTTATGAGGATCGCTCGAGCTAGATGCTTCCCTTTTGCCTCTACCATGACCCATTAATGCTTGTGAACCTTGCCCATGGGGCGTACTGATGATGCCGAAACATCTACATATCCCACTGGCTAAGTTATTCTTTCATCACCTCTCATCAGAAAATCCCTCATAACGTGGCCAGGATAACCACAAGTATAACAAACACCCAACCTCATACGGCACTGACCGACATGGTCCTTACCACACTGAGCACATCGTTACAAGGCGTCCTGAACCGACTTGACTCACCCCTATACCTAGAACATGAGGCCCAGAAGTTCTGACCAAGCCCTGAATATGTTGAATGATCAAATCTCTTATCTCTAAAATGAAGAGGTTCGCTAGCCGATGGCTGGCTGAATACCTCAGGTATTGTGTTCTCTGACCACCTTGAAACTCATCAAATGGACCTAAAGACCTCGATCCTCCATCTTAGATATAATAGTGGAAGCATACCTAGCAAATGAATCAAACTAAAGACTGTACTCCCGAACACTCATGTTACCCTACCGAAGGGTCAATAACCTATCAACTCTGGCCCGTCTAAGCCATGGTGGCATATAATGATGAAGAAAAGCTGTTGTAAACTCCTGCCATACTGCTGGAGGGGAATCCTCACATCTGGACAACTCCCAAGACTTGTACCAATTAACTTCAACATCCTGGAGTCTATAGGAACCCAGCTCAACTAACTCAGTCGCATTGGCCTTCATTAACCTCAAAGTCCTCTGCATTCTATCGATAAATACCTAAGGGTGTTTGTTTGGATATGCCCTATTGAATACCGAAGGGTCCAAATTAATAAAATCACAAACCCTCACACTGACGGACCTATCTTCATGACCAATACCTACTTCCTGACGCCAAGCTTGTGCAGCTACTAATCTAGTTATTAATTGAATAACATTTCTCATATCCTGACCTGGTGCATCTAGCTGAGGGGCTGAACGCACAGGGGCGGGCGCTGAAGTTGGTGCCCCTAGATCTTATAGAGAGGGTGTGGTATGTGAAGTCTGAGAGGGAATCTCACTACGAGACTCTCCCCGAGCCCTCGTAACTCGAGGCGCTCGACTAGTAGTCTCATCAGCCATGAACTTTCGCTTCTGGGCAGTTTTAGTCTTCAGACGCATCGCTGAAAACGTAACATATCGTAAAGAACATGAATTTTTATCTCGCGCGATCTAAGATAAGAAAAGAGGATAACATCTTATATGTCTTGCAGCCTCCTATCTATAAGTGTGGTGCACAAGACACTCATAAACAATACTCTACTAGACACGTTCTGTAGACAACCCTAGGACAGAACTGCTCTAATACCACTTTTGTCACGACCCAAATCGATGGGCCGCGACGGGTGCCCGAGTCCTACATGTGGTATATCCTTAAGCATTCACCTAAGATATAAACATGAATACCATACTTGAGGGAAACCTCTCCAAAAGATATATATACATATACATGCGGAATATAGTAGGGCGAGCCGGTGAGACTGTAATAGACAACTATATACCCAAAACGGGAGGCCGACAAGGCAACATTCTATCCAACTATACATAACTGTCTACAGGCCTCTAATAGAATATACAACTATACAAGGGATGGACTGGGCCCCATCATACCCATATATGTATACAAGCATATTGTACCAAGATTAAAAGCAATTTCGGATTAAACGGAGTAAGCCAACTCTCGCTGATCAACGATCCTAAGAAGGGGGACCGTCAGCTTGTCTACCTGCACCTGCGGGCATGAAACATAGGCCCAGGGGAAATAGGGCATCAGTACGAATAATGTACTGAGTATGTAAGGCATAAAAATCAGTACATAACAGACATAGACAAAACATAGAATAAGGAATTCCTCCTGTAAGTCTAAATCACTCTATAAATCCTGAAACATTTATAATGTCATGCACGTGCATATAAATGTCGTGTCATGCATGGGTATAGGTGAACATAACATCATCAATCCTCTGAGAGCATCCCATGATATCATCATGACCATTGTGGCAAAATCATCAACATATACTAGCTGATCAGGTTGTGGTTTGTATATAATGCCGTAACCTTTTCCCAAATCCTATTTACAAATATACGCATATATAACGCCATCTATTCATAAGTCAATGTGCATGTATAAATGAATGCAATGTATGAGAAGTACGTCAATAAAAATTTTCGGAACTTCATAAGACCATTTCGTCTCTTATTATATCATGAAATAAACTTTATCAACTGATGTATTCTCTGAGACCCATGAACAGACGATAGAATAATAAGACATGTGGGAATTCAATAACATATGGATCTCTAATACTTATATGAATAGAGACATTTATGGATGTTGTGCATTTTCTTGTTTTATTCGTGTTGTATGGATCATGCCAAAAAGAAAGTAGGGATAGACTTAACATACCTGATCAAATTCTCTTAGATTTGTTATGCACACATGAATTGATTTGAAAAAACTCACTTTAAGCCTTTAGAAACTCATATTTAAGTCTTTATAGACTCATAATAAGTTAGCATCTCAAGTTTAGAAACTCATAGTAAGATGACATCTCATTTTTAAGACATTAGTGGGTGTGGACCACTTAGCAGATGAGTAAGCCACTTAATCCTCTAAATTTTCCACCTATGTAAGAATTAATAGTCACTTTAAGAGTGATAGGGGATGCTGCCACGTTTTTGTATGGTTAAGCCATTAAAATATTTAATTATCCAAAGACTTTAATTAATCTCCCACTAAAAAATTATTAATTACCCAATTATCCATACAATTAAGATTTATCTCAAATTACATAAAATATTTCTCACTTTTAATACACTTTACGTACCCTACTATCGTGGTCATGGGGTACCTTGTACAACATTATTCCATAAATGTCGGGTATTGTAGCTCGGACCATATTTTATCCCAAGTCGACAACCTTCAACGAAACTCATTTTCTTTGATTCCTTTACCCTTTTATCCTTCAGGGCACTTACTTATCGCTTTTAATAAATAGCATAAATGCGTATAACCTCAAGATAATCTCATCCCCGAGTCTACGTCGACTAACTAAAGACGAAACTTTAACGTACAAAAACACGAGATGCATTATCCTTACCCCCTTAGAAACATATAGTAGGTGCGAAATAACAGAAACCAGAAAATCTTTAAAACTGCCTACGTCCCAATTCAATCTGTTAAGCATCCGAAACACACCCGAATTCCCCGAGACCTCAACCAGACATACCAACCAGTCATAAAACATCATACGAACTTAGTCGTCCTCGAATAACATCAAACAATACAAAAACACGAATCACCCTCCAATTCAAACTTAATAAACTTGAAACTTCAAATTTCTACAACTGATGCCGAAACATATCAAACCATGTCTGATTGACCTCAAATTTTTCACAAAAAGACATATTAAACATTATTGATCTACTCCAACTTCCGGAGTCGGAAACCACCCCCGATATCAAAAAGTCCACTACTGGTCAAACTTCCATAAATTCAACGTTCATCATTTCAAGCCTAATTTAACTACGGACCTCAAAAACACGATCCGGACACACTCCTAAATCAAAAATCACCCCACAGAGCTAACAAAACTGACAAAACTCTATTCTAGAGTCATCTTCACACAATTCCGACTACAATCAAGATTCTAAGATTTAAGCTTGTGTTTTAGGGACTAAGTGTCCCAAAATACTCCGAAAACACAACCAAAATATCCCCACAAGTCACATAAGCAGAAAAAGATACAAGGGAGGCAGTAAGTAGGGGATCGGGGCTATAACTCTCAAAACGACTGGCTTGGTCGTTACAATATGACTGATCGCGTGCTTTTGTGCAGTCCTACATGTTTGAACGTGCGCCTAGTTTTATCATTTTGAGAACCCTAAGTAAAGTCTAGAACCACCCAAATAGTACGTCTAAAGCCTCCTGGACTATAGGAATGGGACGGGTAACATACGCATAGGACACAGTTTAGAATTGAACTAGAGCGCTTTAGGTAAACAACTTTAACATAGTAATTGAGTAGCACGTGATGATAGTCTTTTCCTGTTGAATAATACGAGCAACCCCTACCTTAAGGGAGTTGCGAAGTATTATTTATGTTGCAGGGGGTGATCCTTTAGTCTAAAAGTTATAGGACCCCCTCCCCCCATATATGTTTATTACTCGCACCTTCATTTCCTTGAACTTAGAATAAATTAGTTCGTACCTTGTAATCTCCAACGATATGTACTAATCCTCTACTAATGTATAGTATATTTCCTTCATATATGCAGTCTTCTTTATACCTATTATACATCGTAGTTGCATATTGTGATTCACTATCTTCCTTTAACTTACATGATCACATAGGACAATTGTAATCCAATAATCCCACATAATGTAAATTTTGGCTAGGACCCCTAGTCATAGACCTTGAAGAGTGCCTAACACATTCTCTTTGAAGTAATTTGAGCCCCTACCCGATCATTGGTGGCTGGACTAATTAAAACATGGTTATTTGCAAATAGGTTCCCTAACGCACCTCAAAATCGTTAGTGTGGCGACTATTTCCTCTTAATACCCATATAAATTACACGTCGAAACCCACTTTCGCAAGTAAATGCGGTGCGACACATGTGCTATAAGTATTCATGCTCGAGATAGATTCTAGATTACTCTATGTCTTGTTTGGTTGTGTTCTCTACTTGATTCTATGTATTATTCAATTAATTGACTACGTGACCATAATAAACCATGCTTGAGCTAATGTTTAGACTGTTGATGCCTTAGTTTTAAAATGCTGAACTAATTTTGACATTTCCAAAGCTTGCCTCGGATGTAGATATACGTATATTATAAACATATGTCCGTAATTATTTTGTGTTATGACGTGCTTAAGACGTGTGCATTCTGTGTCACATATCAGATCCTTTATATGACTACTAGAACTTGGTTGCAATAGTTGACTTAGCCATAGTCATGTGTTATATATTGAACTCATCCACATTTTTGTGTGATCATATCATTGTGGAATTTATTGATGAGTTATGAGGATATGCCTCTTGATAATAATTTTGTTATATTACATTGTTGTGATTGCGGAAAATGTGGACATGTTGGTGGATTGATTGGGGTGATGGAATAAGGTCTTTATCATGTGATTGTGATTCATATTGTGGCACGATGTATTTTCGTGTGAGTGTGATTGATATTTTGGTACAAGGTATTTGCGAGTGTGATTGATATTTATGCACAAGTTCTTTATCGTGCGAGTGTGATTGATATTGTGGCACGAGGTCCTTATCGTGCGAGTGTGATTGATATTCCTGCATGAGGTCTTTGTCGTATGAGTGTGATTGATGTTATGGCACAAGGTCTTTACTGTCCGACTTGATTGATATTGTGACATGAGGTCTTTGTTATGCGAGTGTGGTTGATGTTGTAGCATGAGGTTTTTGTCGTTCGATTGTGACTGATAATGTGGGCATGAGGTGTCATATGTTTGTGTTTCTATTTGATGGAGTGATGTCAAAATTGGGAATTATCTTGTGTATGCAAGTTCATTCTTTATGATTTTTCGTGCATTTTACATGTTTTGCATTGCATCTAATATGTTAATCTATGTATCTATTGTTATTTGACAATTAATACAGAATCAGATCAATATTGGGTATAGGATTATGTTCATATGTGAGGATTAGAGCACACACATTATATGGTCCATATCTTTTCCGGGATTGGTATAAGATGTATTTGTTGAACATATATAAATGGTAGAGTTTGTATTACCCTATCTCTGTTGTGGGCCTTTACTGTTGATATTCTTGATTCTGTATTTGTCTTTCTAGAATATTATCTATGTATTATGCCTATTATTGAGTTGCACAGGTTAAGCAAGTGAGTATATTTTAACTTAAAAACCTCGCTTCTACATCTCTAATGTTAGTAAGATACTCATTGAGTATATGGGATCGGCTGTACTCATACTATATTTCTGCACCTTGCGTGCAGATTCTCGGAGTTGAGCTCCTGTAGATGACGAAGGCAAGTATTGAAGTTGTAGTTACGTCCCAGATTCAAGCTACCATCCGCCCATGGTAGATTATGACATCAGATATTTTTACGTAACCTTCAAACAGATGTTGTATTTATTACTTTTATTAGCTTTGTCTATCTAAATAATAGTGGTTCATGACTTGTGCTACCAGTACTCAGGACTGTTGTGTTGAAATCTTTCGCTTTTTAATTAATAATATTGATGATTTCTCATTATAATAGAGACTTATACTATTTGGCTTACCTAGCGAGTTGGGTTAGGCGCCATCACGATTCATTAGATTTTCTGGTCGTGACGGTGACATGTCTGAGAAAAGGTAGAGATATGCCTAAGAAGTACTATGGAGAGCTGATTAAGAAAGACATGGAACTGTTTCAGCCTATCGAGGATATGACACTTGAGAATAGGGTGTTGTTACGACCCAGAATTCCCTCCTTCGGAAACGTGATGGCGCCTAACATTTCACTTGCTAGGCAAGCCAACGTTAGAGAACCGTAAAGCCAATTAGTATTCAAATTCAATAAATAAATTCAATCAAGCCAAAATCAGATAAAACCGAGTGCGAAATAATGTAAATGTCCATTATATCTACTACAATCAGGATTTGGAGTCACAACTCACGAGTTTCTTGAATTTTATACAAAATGAGTATGAAAGAAGTACAACTATTTTGAACGAAAAAACAGTAAAATAGAGAAAATAGAAGGGGACTTCAAGGACTGCGGACGCGGGTAGATCTACCTCGAGTCTCCAATGATCAAAGCCAAGCTACTATGCCTCACGAACAGCCAGGGCAGGTACCAAAGTATGCACAAGAAGTGCATAGTGTAGTATGAGTACAACGGATCCCATATACTCATAATTGTCGAGCCTAACCTCAACGAAGTAGTGGCGAGACTATGACAAGACTCTCACATAATAAACTTGTGCAGATAATAGTATATGTACAAGATAAGAACAAATAAAAGCTAATCATGTACAATTGGGAGGGGGACATGCTAAAGGGAATACAAGATACGAGATATATAGCGGAAATGATAACTAGATGCCTTTAACCAATAAGAACAATTAAGCAAAAAGAATGAAATTGCATGGCATCACCCTTCGTGCTTTTAATCTCAACCTCACAATGAAACAATGATACTGCACGACATCACCGTTCGTACTTTTACTCTCACTCTCAGTATAAATAAATTGATACAACACGACATCACCCCTCGTGTATTAACGCTCATAACATGGAACGGAATCACCCTTCATGCATTATACTCAGAATATGGCACATCATAACCCTTCGTGCATTACCACTCACAATATGGCACGGCATAACCCTTCGTGCATTAAAACTCACAATATGGCACGGCGTTACCATTCATGTATTAACACTCACAATATGGCACGGAATCACCCTTCCTGCATTAACACTCACAATATGGCACAACATCACCCTTTGTACATTAACACTCGCAATATGGCACAGCATCACCCTTAATGGATTAACACTCTCCCTTACCACATAACAATGAACAAGTAATAACAGGGAGATAGGACCGACAAGAAGAAGCCTTACTTCAACAATTGGTCAAAAATACCAATCTCTACTTTGGAATCAATACTCAATTATCAAGAAAGCCCATAAACATAATAGGAACGATCAATTTAAAGAATAACTAGTTTAACCACGAATAACATGATCAAAGAAAACAATAATTGCATGGAACAAGTCCCACCCGCATGCTATAACCCGACAACAATGCATAAGTACTCGTCACCTCACCGATACGATGTACCAAACATCTAAACATGTAGAAAATAGACAAAAAAGTCATAATCCCTCAAGAAAATGTTAACCACGGCACATACCTCACTCCAAAGATCCACTCAAATCTCAACCATCGCTTTGCCTTTCAAACAAGCCTCCAGACCAATAGAATCTAGAAAATTACCAAGAAAACGATTCAAATTAAGCCTTTGGAACAACCCACGATTGCAAATAATTCAAGGTCATTATTGAAAAGGGCAACAAAAGTCAACCCCCGGGCACGCTTGGTCCGAAACCGAAATTGGGACAAATACCTGATTACCCATTCCCCCCGTGAGCCCAGTTAAGTAATTTGTTTTAGAATCCGGTCACAATTTGAGGCTAAATCCTTATTTTACAAAAATCCCTAAAACACAAAATTTTAGGTTGAATCTTAGGAAACGTAGTGAATGATTGAAAGAAAATGGATTAGAATCACTTACTAATGATTTTGGGAAGAAGAGTTCTTTGAAAAATCGCCTCTAGGGTTTTCATGTTTTGAAAATTTGAAGAATGAACAAAAAACTTGTCTAACTCCCATATTGTTCAGTTGCATATGTCGCATTTGCGACATGGGGTTTGCAAATCCGAAGTCCTCCCATCCCTTCTTTCATCGCATTTACGAAGACTTGATTGCAAATGCAAACATTGATCATCCGCATTTGTAACCACATTGAGGCAAATGCGACCAAGCCAGCCCCAGCCCCACTTTGCAAATGCGAAGTATTGTTCGCAAATGCGAACTCTGGCCTCCCCGCAATTGCGACCTCTTGATCGCAAATGTGATCTCATGCTGACCTAGATACTCTTCGCAAATGCGAAGAATTTACTCGTAAATGCGAGCCTGTCAGGATTGGGGAATGTTCAAAAATGCAAACACTGATCTCGCAATTGAGAGATCAGACACCAGTTACAAGAAATTGCAGAACCAGATGAGTTTTTTAAGTCCAAGCCACTATGTAGCCTATCCGAAACCCACCCGAGCCCTCCAGGCTCTAAACCAAATATGAACGCAAGTCTAAAAACATCATACAAACTTGCTCGCGCGCTAAAATAACACCTATAACTACGAATTTAGGATCAAATGAAAGGAAATTTCTATGAAAACTCATGAACTTCTAATTTCACAACCGAACGTCGGAACCACGTCAAAACAACTCCATTTCTCGCCAAATTTCACATATAAGTCATAAATACAGTAATGGACCTATACCGGGTTTCGAAATCAAAATACAGACCCGACATCAATAAAGTCAAAAATTGGTCAAACATTCAAAGTCATTAAGCTTTTAAACTTTCAAATTTCAACAAAGTTTGATAAGTCGGGCTAGGGACTTCCGAATTTGATTACGGGCATATGCCCACGTCCCTAATTACGATACGCACCCACGGGGATAGTCAAAACATGAATCTGGATCCGTTTTCTAAAAACATTGATCGAAGTCAACTCAAATAAATTTTAAGGCAAGCATTTTGTATTTTTATCTATTTTTTAACATAATAGCTTTTCGGAAAAACATCTGGATTGCGCATGCAAATCGAGGAAAGAAAATGAGGTATTTACGGCTTAAAAGCGCAAAATTAGGTTCTAAAACATAAGATTATCTGTCGGGTCATCACATTCTCCATCTCTACCTGGCCCGGTGAAAAGTTGTGGATATCTACTCAGCATATCCCAATCAACTGCCTCGACCGACTGACCTCTCCACTACACTCAAACTGAAGGACAACTCTTAGACCTTAACTGATGAACCTACATGGCTAGAATAGCCACCGACTCCTCCTCGTAAATTAAATCCTTGCCCAACTGGACAGAGATAAAATCTAGAACATGGGATGGATCACAGTAATAATTCTGGAGCATAGACATAGAACACTGGATGAACAACTGATAAACTAGGCGGCAACACGAGCCTGTAAGCCACCTCACCAACTCTCTCTAGAATTTTAAAGGGTCGGATGTACCTAGGGCTTAACTTGCCCTTCTTTCTGAACCGCATCACACCCTTCATGGGTGAACCTCGACGAAATACTCTCTCTCCGACCATGAACGCAATATCACGAACTTGACAGTCGTCATAACTCTTCTGTCTGGACTGAGTTATGCGAAGTCAATCCTGAATAATCTTAACCTTATCCAAGGCATCTTGTACCAAATCTGTACCTTGTAACCGAGCCTCCCCAGGATCGAACCATCCAACTGGTGATCGGCACCGCCTCCCGTATACTGCCTCATAGGAAGCCATTTGAACTCAACTGGAAATTATTGTTGTAGGTAAACTCCGCAAGTGGCAAGAACTGATCCCACGAACCTCCGAAGTCTTTAACACATGCGCGGAGCATATCCTCCAATATCTGAATAATGCGACTGGATTGCCCGTCCATCTGAGGATGAAACACTATGCTCAACTCAACTTGCATGCCCAACTCACGTGGTACTACCCTCCAGAAGTGCGAAGTGAACTCATATATCAATCTGTAATGATAGACATGGGCACACCGTGAAGACGGACAATCTTGCAGATATAAATCTCTGCCAACTGCTCTGAATAATAGGTAACCGCATCGAACTTCCTCTGAGTCTGTGGGAGTCCAACAACAAAGTCCATAGTGATACGCTCCCACTTGCACTCAGCAATCTCTATCTTTTGAAGCAAACCACCAGGTCTTTGGTGTTCATACTTTACTTGCTGACAATTTAGATACTGAGCTACATAAGCAACTATGTCCTTCGTCATCCTCCCCCAAAAATAATGTTGTCTCAAGTCCTAATACATCTTGGCGACACCTGGATGAATAGAATACCGGGAACTGTGGGCCTCCTCAAGAATCAACTCACGATGTCCATATACATTACGCACACAAATACAACCCTGCATCCTCAAAACTCCATCATCTCCAACAGTAACCTGCTTGGCACCGACGTGTCGCACTGTGTCTCTAAGGACACACAAATGAGGGCCGTCATATTTCCGCTCCCTAATGCGCTCAAACAAGGAAGACCGAGCGATGGTACAAGATAGGACACGACTGGGCTCTGAAATATCCAACCTCACAAACTGATTGGCCAAAGTCTAAAAATCTGATGCAAGCGGTCTCTCACCAACTGGGATGTACGCAAGGCTGCCCATACTCACTGCCTTTCTACTCAAGGCGTCGGACACCACATTGGCCTTCTCGAGATGATACAAGATGATGATATCATAGTCTTTCAATAGCATGTGTTATGTTAATGAACTATAATTTATCATCCAAGATTTTTTCCTCTTGATCATCTATTCTGAAGAGATAAGAAGTCATCTGATAGTAAAGGGGAGCATAGACTTTCACCTGCTCCTTTGTCAGGAGAAGAAGTGTTTGAAGAGCTTATTGAATTCAACAATATCTTTGTAAAGGGAACTAAAAAAAGGCCTCGGAGTGCTAAGGGTCCGTCGAAAAAGTAGATCCATTTTTTGAATTGCGGTATTAGGTGCATAACAAATTGAGGCACAATCTTGATGTGATGCACATTGAGAAAAATATATGTGATAGTTTTCTCGGGACTTTAATGGAAATAGATGGAAAGTCAAAGGACCATGAAAATTATCGCTATGACTTACAAGAAACGGGGATACGAAAGGAGCTACAACCAAAAACAAATAATGATGGAACTATAAGTTTGGCTAAATCTTGTTTGTACATGAAAACAAAAGAGAAAATTTTATTTTGTACTGTCATGAAAAATGCTAAATTACCAAAAGGGTGTGCTTCGAATATTTCATAACGAGTGCATGTGAATGAGATGAAAGTATTACGGTAGAAGAGTCATGACGCTCATTTTATGATGCATTACTTGCTCCAGGTTGCTGTTAGAAAAGTGATTCCCAAGTATATTTCATTGGCCTTGATTAGGTTGGGAAATTTCTTTAGATCTATATGTAGTAAGGTCATAAAGAAAAGAGATCTTGAAAAAATGTAGTTTGAAACTGTTGAAATAACATGTGAGCTTTGAAAAAAATTTAATCCAACATTTTTTTACATAATGCCACATTTTCTTGTTCATTTGGTGAATGAAATTAAGCTTGAGTGTCTGGCTCATCTTTGTTGGATGTATCCCATTGAGAGAAATCTATGTAAGTACAAGGCGTTTGTACGCAATCGATCTTGTCCAGAAGCCTCAATAGCAGAAGGGTTTTTGGATGATGAGTACTTGACTTGTTGTTCGAGATACCTACATGATGGCGTGAAGACAAAATTCAGTATGTACCAAATTGTGCATGATGAGTGCTCTCAAAACTTGTCACCTTTTTCCCCTAATATAGGCCATCCAATTGGAAGTAAGAAAACAATACTTTCCTCATGGATTCACAGTTATATTTTGAAGCACATCGATATGCTAAGTTCAATACTGGAGATGAGAAAATGGAAAAGTTTATGGAGTAAGATAAATTTTATATATATTTAACTATATTTTATATTTGTTTATTATAAGATTAAACTTGAAATATTCATGATTGCAGGGGACATAAGAATTTAATTGTTAATCATAGTAGATCAAATGCATGGGAAAGAGCGAGGAATCATAGTCGGGAATTCAATAATTGATTTAAAGAGAAAGTTAAAAATATTGTAGTGCCAGATATTTACGATGGCTAGCCAAAGGACCCAATATGGTGACCAAAATATATACTGCACATTTTTTTAATTGATACCTATTTCATACCAAATAACGGGATTCCCGATGCAAGACTCAAAATAGTGGAGTGACTTTATTGACAACAACTGATAGTTTTGCTAGTGTTAGGGATCAAAATCCCATCGATGGTGAGGTTATCTATTATGGAGCGATTCAGGATATCATTGAGGTTGATTATTGGGGTTGTCTTAGCGTTATACTATTTAGATGTGATTGGTTTCGTAATGAGCACTACTGGAAAATTCACCTATGGCTACGCCTGGAAAATCGTTGCAACAGATAGGTAAAATGTTGCCATAGATGTATTGTAACGGTTCAGCGCCCATTCCACAAGCTAGCATTCCTACATAGCTTATGGAACAGTTTTTGAAATGGTTCAGATAACCATTGCTACAGTTTAGTCTATCGCAACGGTTTTCTGTAACGACCCAATCGTTAGTTCCGAGAGTTATAGCCCGGTTTATCCCATTTTTTCTTCTTTATGTGTTTCTCAGTTGTGTTGAGTTGTATCAAGTTTGTAGGTTTTGTTTCAGAGTGGTTTTGGAGTGAAATGAGACACTTAGTTTCTTAGTTAGAAAGCTAAGTTAGAAAAGTCAACTGGAAGTTGATTTATGAGTAACCTAATTCGGATTTGAAATTTTATGATTCAGTAGCTTCGTTGGGTTATTTTAGACTTAGGAGTGTGTCTGGAATGTAATTTGGAGGTATGTGGTAGAATTAGGCTTGAATCGATGAAAGTAGGAAATTTGGCGACTTTGGTCGGCAGTGAAAAATGAGGTACCGGGGTCGGAATGGAATTCCGGAGGTTGGAATAGGTTCGTAGTGTCATTTAATACATGTATGCAAAATTTAAGTCATTCGGACGTGGTTTGATAGATTTCGGTGTCGTTGGCGAATTTTGGATGTTTAGAAGTTCTTAGGCTTGAATCCGAAGTTGATTTGGTGTTGTTTTTGGTGTTCTGAAGGTTCGACTAAATTTGGGTAGTGATATATGACTTGTTGGAATTATTGGTTGAGGTCTGGAGGGGCTCGGGTATGTTTCTGATGGTTAACGGGTTGAATTAGTGAAGTTTGGATTGCTGGAAATCTGCTGGTGTAATTGTTCTGGTGTGGCCACACATGCAGATGGGAGCAGCAGGTGCGATTGGCACAAATGCGGAAGTCGAGCTCAAATGTGGAAAAGGCCAACTGGGCATGGAGCGCAAGTGCAGAGGAGATGTCGCAGCTGCAAGACCGCAGGTACGAGGGGGGTTGTCGCAGGTGCGAAGCCTGGTCGCTTAAGTGGAATGCACAGGTGCGCACCTGGGACCGCAGATGCGGAAGCGCAGGTGCAAATAAGGGGCCATAGGTGCGGAATCACTAGCAGAAACCTATAAAGCCCACTTCACGATTTTTTGCCCTTTTTCCACCATTTGTTGAACGGTTTTGAACTCTGGGGCTGTTTCTTTCAAGGGCGAATTGAGAGATATCACTGAGGTAAGTTGCTCGGGTTTATTTACACGTGTTTATGATGCTTTTCCATTGATTAGCCATGAAAATTGTAGGAGTTTGGGGTAAAATTGAGGGAGTTAGGACTTGAGTTTTTGAGAGTTTTAAGTGAGGATTTGAGGGACCAAACAGAGTTCGAATTCGACGAATTTGATATGGTTAGAAACGGGAAAGGATGAGGATTCAAATTCTGCCATTTTTGACTGGTGTCAGTATGTGGGCCCTGGGGTCGGGTTTTAACCTATTTATGTAGTTTTACTTGTGGAATTCGATTCGGTGGCCTATGTTGATAATGTTATTCTAATTATGGTTAGATTCAGAGCTATTGGAGACCGAGTTGAGGGACGAGGACATCCCGGAGTAGTATTTTGCGCTGTTAAGGTAAGTAACTGCTTTAACTCTAGCTTTGAGGGTATAAACCCGGAGAATTTATATCATGTTATTGTTTGGAGGTGATACCCATGTTAGGTGACGGGCGTGTGGGTGTACACCGCGAGGGGTTGAAACTTGGTACGTATCGTGAGGCCTAATGACCATTATCTGTGTACGTATTTTCATGTTTTTTAACTTGACTCCCTTCATGCTGGAGATCATTCTTAGGCTTTATTCATGCTCACATTATTTGCACTCAGTCATAGAAATTCGTATACATGTTTACCTCAGTCTCTATTATTTTGCTGATATGTTGTGATATTTGATTTGGGTTGTGTTCCTCATTTGTTGTGAATTGTGAGGCTGGAGAGTTACATGACTGAGTGAGGTTGAGGGCCTGTTGTGAGATATTTGATTATAGCATGTGAGTTGTCCGCGCGGATGTAGGTATTAATACCATAGCACGTGAGTTGTCCGTGTAGCACGTGAGTTGATCGTGCGGATCCAGATATTGATATTATGGCACGTGTGTTGTCCGTACAGATTAGCGCTTCGGCTATAAGAGCCCCTCCGGAGTCTGTACACCCCCAGTGAGCGCATGTACCTATTGAGAGTGTGTATTGAGTGTTGAGTGTTGAGTGTTAAGTGATGGAATGACATTGTTGTGAGGTTTAATTTAGTTTTGTTGTTGGTGCATTAACTTGTTGATTTCTTTGTAGCATTTGTTGATTTATAGAAATTACCTGTTTACCCCTGTTTGTACTTAATTGTGGAAATAAGTAATTGGATTGTTTTGCTTAGCTCGTCACTACTACTCAGTTTCTTAGTTATCTGTCACGACCCAAAATCTAACTATGGTCATGATAGCGCCTATCGCAGTACTAGGCTAGCCGATTCGTTATTGATAGTATAAAACACTCTTTTCAAAAATTCATTTACAAATCATATTTATCATAAATCTTTCATTTAAGCATTTCAAAACAAGCGGAAAGAAGAAAAAACATAAAATCATAGCCCGATCTCGGAGTTACTAATCATGAGCGACTAGAATGCCAGTCTGATACTGTTTATTCAATACAAGATGAGTCTAATGAAAATAAACGCTGAAAGATAGGAAGGAGAGAGGCAAGGTTGCGGATGCCGTACAACTACCTCAAGCTTCGGGATGAAACTAGAGATGAATCAACACTCACTCGGATGCCCTAGCACCTAGATCTGCATACAAGGTGCAAGGAATAACGTGAGTACACCAACTCAGTAAGTAACAAGCCCAAACTGTGGGCTGCTATGTCGTGACGAACTAAACCTCAACATTTATAACAAAATCAATGTACATAAATTCAGGCATGCTTTCAATTAACTAACAGCTCAAAGTGATAACATAAGTACAAATCCGAACAATTTAACATATATAACTCAACGTACTTTACATGCCAATGCATCAACTATATGAAACGCACAATGTGCTCCCACTGTCACATACTTCTCCACTCAGTACTGGATATGGCTCTCATGGCCCAGGGAAGATCCATCCCAAATTATATACACATGTGATAGTGGTCACTCAGTACAAAGGATGGCCAATCCATCCATATGGAGAAGATCCATCCCTCAATAATATCACTACGCTCACTGGGGGTGTGTTACAAACTCCGGAGGGGCTCCTACAACCCAAGATTTATCGTAATCATAACATAATTGTTGCGGCGTGCAGCCCGATCCCACAACTGTCACTCATCATCAAACTCTCAACCTCGCTCAATCATCGCTCTCCAGTCTCACTCACACGGGCTCACAATGCATGAACTAGCCCGAATAAATGATATAATACGCCAAACAATAGTAACCGAGACTGAGAAATGATATGATATACCTAAATAATACTGAGTATAAAATATCGATGAAGTATAAGAGATGACAGTAAGAAATGACCACTCGGGTCTAGACTATACCGTCGTTAAAGCCTTAACATACTCTCTAGTATGAATTCTAGCACGTTTACATTATCCCATTGATAGAAGCACAAATATCAA
>ML317624.1:212500-226705 GCA_005239505.1 Nicotiana paniculata
TTTCATATTTTGATAAGAAAATATAGGAAAACCATAGTTTTTTCATTAAAGTTAATACCTTTAGCAATAATTAATGATATTGAACCCAATTGTGATTAGATTCGAGTGAGTTGAAGTCTAATTCTAATGGAAAAGTAGTGCTTGAGCAGTGAGTGGCCTGTGAATTCGAGGTAAATATTGCCTCTAACCTTAGCTTCAGGGAATAGGTATTGTGTGATTACTTGTTACCTGTTTTGTTGCTAAATCCAATGTATATGTGAGGTGACGATTACCTATACCCAGTGGTCAGGTCATAACATGCGAGTGGAAGTAAATTCTTGTTATTTAGATAGCTGTAAAGTATATTACTTGTGATTATCGTTGTTGTTCAAATGTTGGAAGTTCGGTATCCGATTCCACCATGATGGATAATATTGTGAACACTGAGTTGAGATTTAAATAACAAATGACACTATAAACTATGTTGGAACACTGATTTCTTGTGAAATCGTTTGTGAATATTAAATTGAGATTGAAATGATAAATGATAATAGAAACTATGATGAAATATCGGTTTCCTGTGAAATCCATCTTTGAAGGAGTGTAAAACACGAAGGGTGATGCCATGCATGATACACATATATTCTATTACGAGGGAGAGTATAAAGCACGAAGGGTGATGTCGTGCCTGAATGAAATACATTGTGAGAGTAAAAGCACGAAGGTTGATGTCGTTCCTGAATGAAGTATATTGTGAGAGTAAAGCACGAAGGGTGATGTCGTGCCTGAATGAAATACACTGTGAGAGTAAAACACGAAGGGTGATGCCGTGTATGCATATTTATGATATGGGGAGGATGAGAGTAAAAGCACGAAGGATGGTGTCGTGCGAGTTCTTTTTCTATTCTTATTGCTTTAAATTATTGTTGGTTACTGTTTATTGTTGTCTTGTTGTTTTTATCACTCCTTATGTTAACTTCACCATAGCATGATCCCTTCCCATTATTGGATATACTATTAACTCTTTAATTGATATTGTTGCTGCTAGTATGTTTATACATGTCCAGATTTTATGTGGTGTCCTGTCCTAGCCTCGTCACTACTTCGTCGAGGTTAGACTCGACACTTACTCAGTACATGGGGTCAATTGTACTGATACTACACTCTACACTTCTTATGCAGATTCAGGTACCGGTCAAAGCTAGGTGAACGTAGTTGATGATTCTATACGTGCGGAGACACGAGGTATATTTGCTGGCGTCCGCAAATTCCTGGAGTCTTCCCTTATCTATTTAGATTGTTGTTTTATTTCGTTAAAAAAAGAGACATATTTCTTTCAACTCAATTATTTATAGTACTCTTTAGTAGTTTATGGATTGTGACACCTGACTCTGGGTAGTTATGTAGTTAGTATCAGTTCGTGGCTCGTTATTGCTATTTCGAATATTATTCTGGTATTATTTTTGGGCAGTAGTAGTTTTCGTATTTACTTTAAACTGTTTTATTATGGTGAAGTAAATTTTTGAAAAGGAAACAGTTAGTTTGAATTTCTAACATTGGTTTGTCTAGCGAGTATGGTGTTAGGCTCCATCACGATCCCGCGGGTTGGGAATTTGGGTCGTGACAAGATCATACAAATCAACATGTACTTTATTCCTTGCATAATAAACATCTTTTTAAATTGGATCCTCCACATGAAAAAACTTGATAAACTTGTGATGCCAACACAAAAGGGTCATCTGTACTGCATAATCTATTGAAGTACACACGAATTAACCCATAATCATCTAAAATGTAGTTTACTCAATTAGTATAACCCCACTTAGGCAAAATCGGACATGAATTACAGTTGTGGATCTCAAAAACTACTTAACACCTTCTTTTCCAGGTAATCTGAACCCTTATTCGATCTTTGATGGCATAGATTAATTTAATCGGAGTTATTTGCAAATAAGTGCCATAACGCAACTTAAAAAAAAGTTGTCACATATTAAAATATATTTTTGCGACAAAATGGGTTTCGACAATGGTGGCTATCATCAGAGTGCTTTGACCGTTCTCTCCTCGCAAAGAAATCCTACTTATCATTGGGAGATGTTTTAAGTTGGTCGAGGATACCAAGAGAACACTCTACCGTCAATTCAAAGTGAAAGATTTAGGACAACTGAGGACTTCCTTTGTATAGAGGTGGTGATATCAAAGAAGAGAATCATACTTAATTAAAGAAAGTATGCTCTGAAATTGATATCAGAAATAGGTCGTGGTGGTTCCAAATCAATTGGAACACTTGACCTAGTAGATTATGACTTGTGGAAAATCTTGGTGATTCAGATTTGGAAAACATTACAGGTTATCAAAAGCTGATTGAAAATTTGTTGTTTCTAACCATCATAAGACGTAGTATAAGTTTTATAGTACAAAGCTTAAGTTAATTTATGCAAAGGCCCAAACAATTACATATGAAGGCAGATCCAGGGATAGTAAGATACATTACGTGACCTTTGGTTTGGGAATACTGATGCAGACAAAAAAATTTAATCACCTTAGTGTATATTATGGTTCAGATTAGGTTGCATCCGAAACACAAAAAGACGTGTCACAGTTTATGTGGTAAAGCTAGACAACTCATTAATTTCTTAGAAGTCAAAGAAATAACAAATAGTGAGTAAAAGCTATAGAAGCTGAATACCAAAGTATGGCAGAAGTATACCTGAGGTTACTTAGGTTTCTAATTTACTGGAAGAAATGGAAGTCTATATATCTAAACTTGTGCATTTATTTTGTGATAACAAGGTAGCTATAAAGACCGCCAGAAATCCTATTTATCATGAAAGAACAAACTACATAGAGATGGATTGTCATTTTGTGAAACGAAGTAGCAACTAAGGTCTCATTGAGCCATAATATGTTTTAACTTCACTTCAGCTAGGATCGTGATGGATCCTAAGACCGCTCGCTATGCAAGTCAACATGACATATAATACGAAAAGAAAAGTATTAAATATTTGACAACTGAACAATAACATAACCTAATGTATTAACAAAATAATGTTCTAAATTAATAACTAGCGTAAATCACCTCAAGATTTGTTGTCACAAGTACATGAGTTTCTACATCCAATTGAATAAAAGATCCTTAAGAAAATGTAACAATGTCAGAATAAAGTGAAAACAATACAGTAGAGGTAAGATAATGACTCAAGCCTGTGAACGAGATGCAACTTTACCTCGAGTCACCAATGCAGTAACTGCTAAGCATCTCTCGAGGCTCTACTGGTACCGATGTTAGGATCTGTACAAAATATGAAGAAGTATAGTATGAATACAACCAACCCAATATACTTCGTAGTCGGACCTAACCTCGACAAGGTAGTGACGGAAATAAGACAAGGCGCCTACAATAAACTGTACAATTACATATATGTATAAAAGAATAACAAGTAAAGAGTAAAAAATAACGGGGCAAGTATAGGGGACAATTGTCACGCCCCGAAATCCCACCATCGGGCTGTGATGGCGTCTCACGTTGAACCCGCTAGACAAGCCAACGTGAATAAATAAACTAGCATATTAACATCAATTTAATAGGATAAACTAAACAGTTCACAATTTAACAGCGAAAATAATATGGTTTCAAGCTAAATAAGGACAACATAATACAACAACGCGTAAATTTTCTCAAAACCTGGAGTCACAAACTCATGAACTGTCTATAAGAGTGCTAAATACATGTTTGGAAGGAAATACATGTGTGCCTCTGAAGCTAGAGGAAAAATAAGACAAAATCGAAAACAAAAGGGATGGAAGAGACGCCAAGGCCCACGAACGCCAGCGGGTATACCTTGAAGTCTCTATGATAAGCTGGAAGACACTCCCACTAATGATATCCTCCGGGTTCGGCTGCGTAATCTGCACAACATAAAGAAGTGCAGGAGTAGAATCAGTACAACCGATCCCATGTACTGAGTAAGTGCCGAGCCTAACCTCAGCGAAGTAGTGACGAGGCTAAGACACGACAACAAAGTGTACCTGTGCAGTGCAATAATATAGCACAAACTAAACAAGAATACAATTACGGGGAATGACAACACAGATTAGACAATGAAGGATGCGGCATGGCATGTCCCATCGTGCATAATAACAATGTAAAACACGGCACGGAATGTCCCCTCGTTCATAATCAATATAAACACGGCACATAATGTCCCCTCGTGCATAATCAATGTAAAACATGACACAGAATGTCCCCTCGTTCATAATAACAATATAAACATGGAATGGAATGTCCACTCGTGCATAATCAATGTAAAACATGGCACGGAATGTCCCCTCATGCATAATAATAATATAAACATGGCACGGAATGTCCCCTCGTGCATAATAGATATAAACATGGCACGGAATGTCCCCTCGTGCATAATAACAATATAAACATTGCACGGAATTTCCCCTCATGCAGAATAAATATAAACATGGCACTGAATGTCCCCTCGTGCATAATCAATGTAAAACATGGAACGACGTCACCCTTCGTGTTTTAACACTCTTCCTCACCCAAACAACAATCACAAACAAGGGCAAGGAAATAAACAAAGTAAAAATAGAAATCCCGGCAAGGGAACATCAATTAAATAATTAAATCCCGACAAGGGAACATCAATTAAACAATTAAATCCCGGCAAGGGAACAATAACAGTAATCTCAACATCCCAATAAGGGAGATAATATCAAAGCAACAATGACCCGACAAGGGTATATTTTAGTAGCTCTTTCTCTTTCTTTTACTTCATTTCATAATTTACTCTAATACTTGATCCAATGCTACAAAGGATACAATCATCTTATATACCTTCATCATTCGTATTACAATTTGAGCCAACGCTCCAAAGGATACAATTATCTCATATACCTTCATCATTCGTATTACAATATGAGCCAATGCTCCAACAGAGTTTAAAGATTACAATTCCCTTCACATACTCTTCACAACATATAGAAATCATCAATTAAGCATGGAAATTACCACAAACTCAGAATATTCACAATATAAGGACTCACGGTCATGCTAGACACCAATGTTTAGATAATCGTCATCATGCCTATACATCGTATTTGATAATTAGCAAGTAGCAAAATATACTAAACTCCTATTCCCTCAAGCTAAGGTTAGACCAAACACTTACCTCGGGTCCAAAGTATAGCAATCAACTCTCTAACACCGTCTTTCCTTTAGAATTCGATTCCGGAATGGTATTATCTAGACATAATCAACTCAAGTATATCAATAAGGATTCAATGATTCAACTACATGGCCTAATTATCCATTTCCTAGAATTCTTCAAAAATTATCAAAATTCGACCCCGGGCCCGCTCGCTCGAATTCTTCAAATTCTCGAAGGGAACACTCACCCAAAGCCTAAGGATCATAAATATACGATTTTTTTTACTTGATTTCATGGCCACTTCACATAAAATTCTAAAGTGATCACACGTTTTAGGTTACTACCCAATTTCTTGAATTTTTGCACTAGTTTATGTAGTTAATTAGGCTAAGATGCATGCATGAAACAAATTTCCTGGTGGAATTCACTTACCTTATGAGACCTAGTTGATAGCTCTTAAAAATGGAGGAAATCACCTAAGGAAGAAGATGGAAAATGAGAAAAATGGGTTTAAAACCCGTTTTTAAAACTCACTGCCTGAATAGTAAACTCGCACTTGGGGCTCTGGGGACCGCACCTGCGGTCTCGCACTTGCGAGAAGAATCTCGCACCTACTGAATTGGGCTAGGGGTTCTGGGATCGCACCTGCGAAGTGGAGACCGCACCTGTGGTGGCTGGCCAGGCCACTTGTGATCGCACCTGCAACGCCTGGGACCGCACCTGCGGTCTCGCACCTGCGATGCTGGGCAACCGCACTTGCGGTCACACCAGAGCAGGTGCACCAGCAGCCTTGTTTGCTGGTTTTTAGCCCCGTTAGGTGCCCGGAAGGCACCTGGGCCCACCCGAGCCCTAGTCCAAATATACCAACGAGTCCCAAATTATATTATGGACTCGCTCGAGCCTCCGAAACACTCAAAAAAATGCTAAAACTCGAAATCACACCCCCGAACCTCAAGAACCAAACTTAGAAGTTTTAATGTTTCTAAACTTCGCTAACAACGTGCCGAACTGACATATACAACTCGGAATGATACCAAATTTCACAGATAACTCCCACAAGATCCTACGAACTTATGTGTGCTATCAATCGCCAAAACAACATCATATACATCGGGTTAGGCCTCAAAATCCATGAATTCTATCAAACTTCATAAAACATCAAATTTTCAATTTTAAGTCCGAAACATGTCAAACGAAATCTGTTTTCAACCAAACTTTACAGAAATGACTTAAACAATATATAAGACCTGTACCAGGCGCTAGAACCAAAATACGGGCCTGATACCATCACTTTCTAATCAGATTTCATTTTCAATTTCCATGAATATTTTCAAAAAACAATTTTAGTCAAAAATTCATTTCTCGGGCTTGGGACCTCGGAATTCGATTCAGGGCATACGCCCAAGTCCCATATTTTCCTACGGACCCTCCCGGACCGTCAAATCATGGGTCTGGGTCCGTTACCTAAAATGTTTACCGAAGTCAAATTTATTCATTTTAATATAAATCTTAGCATATTTCACATAATTTCATATTTAAGCAGGCCGGCTACGCGCCCGGACTATGCACACAAATCGAGGCAACTACAAATGAGGTTTTCAAGGCCTAGAGAGTACGAATGGGGTAATAAAATAGGTGATGACCCCTTGGGTCATCACAACAATAGACAGAACAAGTAAATAAAGGATCATGAAGTAAACCTCTTCCCAAGATGGGCAACGAAACGACCGTGCAAAAATTCACATTACCAAATATCAAGTATAACAACGAATTCAAAAAACTCTGCACGACATCATCCTTTGTAGTTTTTCTCTCATCCTCACCACATCAGATAAATGCAAGTGCACGTCAGCATCCTTCGTGCTTTTACTCACATCCTCACATGATCATAATAAAAAGAAATATGCATGACATCACCTTTCATGCTTTAACCTCTTATGATAAATAAATATGTGCAAGACATCACCCATCGTGCTTTTATCCTCACATTCACTAAATCAATGATATCAATATGCAAATGGGACACGAAAACACCCTTCGTTCTCTTCACTAGAACCATGATGATTCAATAAAAAAACCTAACCTAAATCAAATCAAGGATTCCCTGAGTAAGAATCCTCGGATCATCACTTATTCCTTGAATAAATAGAATGACTAAAAATTCAAAGAAAGGTTTTGCTTTTGATCAAAATATAAATAGGGGCCGAAAGAAATGAATCTTTCGATTTGGAAATTAGAATTCTTTATTTGAAAATTCACCACTCAATACAATTATCAAGCAAGGCGAGAAGCAAATTTTAACTCAAAAGTAGTGTTAGTAAGCAAACTCAACTTCCAATATCACAACAATTTTAACATAAACAATAAACACGAAAGGCGAATAATCAATGAATAAACAATATTTAAAAGGTATGGAAGGCATAGTAAATGGAATAACATGGTACAAATAAAGAAACTTTCACCCGCATGCTTTAACTCATGACAATGTATATATGCTCGTGACCTTACATATACGGCGTCCCCACACATAATCCACGTAGCGAATAGACCAAACAAGTTCTAATTCCCTCAAGTTAAGGTTAACCACGACACTTACTTCTTTTCAGATTCAAATCAATAATCAACCACATCTTTTTCTTTACAAAAAGCCTCCTAACTAGTCAAATTTAACCAAATACAGTTCAAACAATTCGAAACAAGCTTTAAAAACTACCCACAAGTGAAATAAGTTCAATCTTTAATGAAATGAAAAAAGTCAAGAAAAGTCAACACCAAGCTCTCTTGGTCATCCGAGATCCAGAAAAAATACCGATTACTCATTCACCCCTGAGCTCGGATACGTGATATTTTACGAAATTTGACCTTAATTTAAGAGTTGAATCACAGTGAGATGCCAAGAGAAATTTCGAATGGCAAGGGGGACAATTTTCCAGGGCCCAAAATACCAGAACAGTGGGAGCTCTTCCAAGTGACATTGAGGCTAATCCTATAGAATCTGTTAGTGTCATATCATTAAGGAATGTGAGACAATTAGAAGAGGTCCAATCAAAAAATAGATAACGGGTAACTTTTAATGAGAGGCCAACCACTATAGAATCAACATCAGACAAATCAAAGGAATCAGAGAAGCCAGCTGATAGGGCGGTGGCTGAGCAACCCCCACCACTGGTTGCAAGGCCTCCCCCTCCGTTCCCTCAAAGGTTGCAGAAAGTCAAAGATAATGTCGCGTACAAAAATTTCCTTGNGTCGCGTACAAAAGTTCCTTGATATTTTGAAGCAGGTGCAAATCAACATTCCTTTGGTAGACATTTTGGATGAAGTGCCCAAATATGCTAAATACATCAAGGAAATTGTGGCCTATATAAGTAGGCTGACTGAGTTTGAGACTGTGGCACTCACTGAGTAATGTAGCTCAAGAAATAAAAGCAAGCTACCTCAGAAATTAAAGGATGCAGGTAGTTTTACTATCCAAATCTCGACTGGTAAGCAAGCAGTCGGGCGAGATTTATGTGATCTTTGAGCTAGCATTAATTTGATGCCATTATCTATGTTAAGACAATTAGGGTTGGGTGAGCCATGCCCAACAACGGTAATCTTACAGTTGGTTGCTCGCTCCCTTGCTCGTCCTGAATGAGTGATTGAATATGTGCTAGTTAAAGTGGGATCTTTCATATTTCCTGGTGATTTCACTATCTTGTATTACGAGCCATATAAGGAAGTCTCATTTATTTTGGGTTGTCCCTTCTTAGCCATGGGTTGAGCTATTATAGATGTGTGTTAAGGGAAGATGATGATGAGAGTTGGTGATCGACTGGAGGTATTTAATGTATATAAAGCACTCAAATTACCAGCCTACTATGAAGAGTTATCCATGATTACTGTGGTGGAAAGAAAAGTTGCATCGGTGGTTCCTTATATGAGTCCTGCTGACCCTCTTGAACGAGTTTCGATTGGGATGAAGAAGATAATGAAGATGAAACGAGGGGATAAATTGTGCAAGTACTTAATATGTCCTGCAGTTATGTCCATGGGCTAGGAATATTTGAGGAGCTGAACAAGCCTGTTACTCTTAACCCTCCTAAGCCATCTATTGAGGAAGCTCCAAAGCTAGAAATTAAGCCTCTGCCAGCACATCTGCGCTATGCTTATTTGGGGAACTCTAAGACATTGCCCATGATCATCTCATCTATCCTGACTAAAATACAATAAGAGAAATTTCTCAGAGTACTTCGTGAGCACAAAAAAGTAATTGGGTGTACAATTGCAGATATTAAAGGAATCAGTCCATCAGTTTGCATGTATAAAATCTTCTTGAATATGGACACCACCCTAGTGTTGAGTAGAAAAGGAGGTTAAGTCCCATTATGAAAGAAGTCGTGAAGAAGGAAGTAATAAAATTTCTTGATGCTGGTATCATCTTTTCTATTTCTAACAGCAACTATGTAAGCCCGGTTGAATGTGTGCCCAAAAAAAGGGGATGACTGGGATTGAGAATGATAAAAATGAGCTAATTCCTACTCGCACTATTACAGGATGGAGAGATTCCATTGATTATCAAAGGCTCAACAAGGCAACCCGCAAGGATCACTTCCCACTTTCCTTCATTGACCAAATGTTTGACAGATTAGCGGGACATGAATATTATTGCTTTCTTGATGGGTACTCGGGATACAATCAGATTGTCATATTCCCAAAGGATCAAGAGAAGACCATATTTACTTGTCCTTATGTCACTTTCGCCTTCAAGCATGTCGTTTGGTCTTTGTAACGCACCATCCACCTTCCAGAGATGTATGATGGCTATTTTCACTAATATAGTGGAAAAATTTGTAGAGGTGTTTATGGATGACTTCTCAGACTTTGGGTCATCTTATGATGATTATTTAAAATTTTCAGTATGGTATTAGCCCGTTGTGAAGAAACAAATATGGTCTTGAAATGGGAGAAGTGTCACTTTATGGTGCGGAAAGGAATCATTTTGGGTCATAGAGTGTTTAAGAGTGGCATTGATGTTGATAAAGCAAAAGTGGAGGCCGTTGAAAAATTACCTCCACCAATTTTTGTCAAGGGTTCTCGGAGTTTCTTGGGACATGCAGGTTTCTATAGGCGATTTATTAAAGATTTTTCTAAAATTGCTACTCCTTTCTGCAGGTTGTTCAAAAAAGATGTCAAGTTCAATTTTGATAAAGCCTACCTGAAGGAATTTGAAAAACTCAAAAAGAAATTGATAGATGCCCAATAATTTTTGCACCATATTGGTCCCTACCATTTGAACTTATGTGTGATGCCAGTGAGCATGCTATTGGGGAAGCGTTAGGACAAAGGAAAGAAAAGGTGTTTTATTCAATTTAGTATGCGAGTAAAACTCTTGATGATGCACAACTGAATTACACCACCACTGAGAAGGAGCTGTTAGCTATTGTGTGAGCCTTTGAGAAATTTCGGGCATACTTGGTGGGAACAAAAGTCATAGTCGACACCGATCATGCAGCAATCACGTATCTATTTACATAGAAAGAATCTAAACCTAGATTGATGCGCTGGGTTTTGTTGTTGCAGGAATTCGATGTGGAGATAAGAGACCGAAAGAGCACTGAGAACCAGGTAGCTGACCATCAATCAAGGCTGGAAAATCATGACCATGTGGAGGAGGGTGGAAAAATCAAAGAAGTGTTTCTTGATGAGCAACTTTTTTGTATGACCCAAGACCCTCATGCCATGGTATGCGGATTATGTCAATTATCTTGTGAGTGGGGTACTTCCTCCGGAGATTGAATCTGAGGCAAGAAAGAGGTTCTTACATGATGTGAAATTCTATTACTGGGATGAGCCATACTTGTACAAACAATGTGCTGAGTTGATGATGAGATGCATTCAAGACAAAGAGGTAGAATTAGTGATGTATGATTGTCATGCATCGCCTTATAGGGGCCATCATGGAGGTGATAGAACATCGGTGAAAGTACTACAATTCGGGTTCTTTTGGCCAACTCAATTCAAAGACGCCCATGCATTTGTTAAAAAGTGTGACTAGTGTCAGAGGACATGAACGATCACAAGGAGGCACGAAATGCCTTTGACTAATATCCTGGAGGAGGGGAATTTTGACGTTGGGGGGATAGATTTATGGGACCATTCCCATCATCCAGAGGAAATAAGTACATTTTGCTGGCAGTTGACTATGTGTCAAAATTGGTAGAGGCGATTGCACTACCGACAAATTATGCCATGGTTGTAGCTGCGTTTGTGAAGAAGAACATACTTTCGAGGTTTGGGACTCTACGCGCCTTGATTAGTGATGAAGGAACCCACTTTGTCAATCGGTTGTTGAATAACCTTCTCGATAAATATGGAGTCTTTCATAGAGTTACGACAACATATCATCCTCAAACAAGTGGACAAGCGGAGGTATTGAACAGAGAAATAAAGCAAATATTAGAGAAGATTGTGAGTGTGAACATGAAGGATTGGGATGCAAAGTTAGATGATGCCTTATGGGCATATAGAACAACTTACAAAACGCCAATTGGGGCATCACCGTACAAGTTGGTCTATGGAAAGGCATGTCACTTCCCAGTTGAACTTGAACATAAAGCATATTGGTCCATCAAGAAGAAGAACACCTTGAAGTCGCGGGTGAGAAAAGACTGTTGCAGTTGAATGAATTAGATGAGTTCAAGCTGCACTAGTATGGAAATGCTAAACTGTACAAACAAAAGACCAAAAGATGGCATGACAAGCACATTAAGCCGCGTCAAATTGAGCCAGGCCAACATGTATTATTATTCAATTCCAGACTGAGGCTATTTCTAGGGAAGCTAAAATCGAGATGGGCAGGCCTATTTAAGGTGGTGAGAGTCACTCCTTATGGTGAACTTGAGCTGCGAGCTATACACGGTGAAAGAAAATTCTTAGTGAATGGGCATAGAGTCAAGCACTCTAGGAGGAGCCATGAATCGTGAGAAAACCAAGGTCGTACTCGCTGATGAGTAAAGAAACACTCTGCGTCGTGCCACGACATTAAATCGGGAGCTTGTTGGGAGGCAACCCAATTTTTAGATGTGTTCATAGTTAACTTCTTGATTTTTTTTTAGTTAGAGTAGAAAGATTTTACATTTTACTTTGTAGGAACAGAAATTATAAATATAATGGTGTAGGACATGTAATTGAGTATTTAAAAGGTTAGGGGGGATCAGGATATTAATTCCAAATAAAAAAAAATAATTAACATGAGCAGTGCACAGCACTGGCTGGGGCGCTGAAAGCAGTAAACAAATTTCCCCCAGCGTCATACATAACGCTAGGCGCCGAGCTGCGGGGCAGGTAATTATATATATATTTTTTGTTTTTCGTTTTTCTTTTTTTTTTATAACCCATACCCATTTAACCCAACCCAATTACCCACTTATACTAACATTACAAACCATCTCCTACCCAACTTATCCAAACCCACCCAAACTCTAATTTCCTTTAACGACACACACAAAGAAGGAAAAAAACTCACGCCCTCTTCTTCTTCTATCTCTCTGCCGTGTTCCTTTCCCTCTTGAGTACCCATAGTCTTGGAATGCAACACTTGCACTTTTAGATAAAAATCATGAAATATTGTATATTGCACCTTTGGTTTTAAGTGTGGGGTCATTGTTTGACTTGCACGACAACCTTAGGTATAATCCTTGGTGAGTTCTCATGTTCATATTTTCATTGCGTGGCAGGATAAAAATGGCTCATGATGGTGCTAACAAGGGCAAGGGAATTGGCAAGTCCTCATCCACCTCTCCTACGCCCAAAAAGAGAAAGTAAGGATAAAGCTCCACACGACAAGCTAAGGGAAAGCAGCCAGCCGTGGGATCTCAGCCGACACAATTGAGACCTAAGCCCCGGTTGGATTTGATTAATGATTCGGCAATTTCTTGGCACAGGGATTGTTTTCCAAATGGTCGATACATCTCCGACATGGGGATAAACACCAAAGCTTTAGAGAGGAATTTTTCTGAGGTAATTGGCCAACTCCGCGCACGGTATATGGAAAAGATCGTGGAATGCCCCGGACATGCAAATTTAAGCATGGTACGGGAACTTTATGCAAATTGGCACCAAGGGCATGTCACCTCACATGTGCGGGGCGTAAATGTGCCGATGAATAGTGAGGCCTTATGTAGATATTTGGGTGTTGAAGATGTTGATCCAAGAAGACTACAAATATTTGTCCGAAGCCCGAAGTACACCTTGATACGTCACACCATATGTGGCGTGGATTCAAATGCCAAAATGGACCAGCAAACAATGCAACATTCATCTTCACAAGGTCCCCGCAGATTTCAACAAGACTGCCAAGGTGTGGCAGAACTTTGTACAGGCCAGACTCATGCTTATCGAGCATAGCAGTGACTGCACTTGAGCTAGAGTGTGTCTCATTTATTTTCTGATGACAGGAAGACCTATCAATGTTGGTGAATTAATTCTTGGAGAGATGCCCCGTACGAGGTTTGGGTGGAAGATTAAACGATTGTTCTTTGGGAATTTGTCACTCATTATCTGATGGACTGCGGGGTGCCAGAGTACACAGGTTATGATGAGGTGGTGGAGGCTCCAACAGGGCTACTAGACATCACATCACTGCTGGAGACATCGTCCAAACTGAAATAGGTGGCGAGATATGAGAGGGACGAAAAATTCAGCAGGTATATTTATAAGTCATTAAACTTTTTAATGTGCAAGGTTGGCGTTACGGATGAGGAGCGTATGCAATTATGCAATGAGTTGTCCAGTTCGTCCCAAGAAATGTTGAGGATTGCACCTGGCAGCCCCATTCATTATTCAGAGGACGTCAACACAGTTCGCGGCTCAGACACAGAGAATGATGGGGGTGACGAGGTTACGGATCCCCTAGCATTTGTGCCTCTAGGACCCGATGATGATGAGCCGGAAGCAGCTGATATGGAGGACTCCGAGTGACATGGAGTATTTCTTTTCTCCCTACATTGCTTTTTAATTTGTATATGCATGATTTAAGTGTGGGGTGGGAAGAATACTACTTGTGGAGTTGTTGTATAATTTGTAT
>MDKI01248119.1:0-25834 GCA_005239505.1 Nicotiana paniculata
ATGCTGAGCATATCCTATCCCAACTGCCCCTATATATGCACACACTTTTTACCACTAAAGAGGTGGAGAGATTGATTTTGAGAGATTGATTTGGAGAGACTGATTTTGAAAGATTTTTTGGAGACCCTTCTCAGGATTTTCAGACTCTTCTCTGCATCCTTTGGACTGAAAAATACAACTTTGACTACTAAAAACTTAGAAAACAGAAGCAAAAGGATTGGCAGTAGGAGTGGGAAACAATCTGAGCTTAGGTTGTCTGTTAGCTGTGATCTTCTATCCTAGAAGACTAGGTTTTGATTGCTGTTCTTATTCAATAATTTGGGTATTCAAAAATTATCTTTCCCTGGGTTTTCTCTACTGTGGGTTTGCTATTTGTTGCTGCTGGGCTTTCTCTTCTTTTCTGCTGACCCCCATTGCTTGACCTTTATTTGGTCAAGTTTTTCTGTTGTTATCTTATTCTAAAGGTATGTAAAACTGACTTCTCTTTTTATGAAGTATGAAAATATGAAATCTGTTTGTCTTTCCTCTATGAATCTTTATTTTTATTTGTTTAGACCTATTTCTGTATAAACTTATATGCATGTATATAGAGTAACACATTATGTTTGTTTAGTTTCTAATCTCTGAATTTTACATAAGTCTGTTTCATCTTAAAACTGCCTGTTATATAACTGTGTAATAAATGTTTGTGTTGGAAAATAGCATCAAAGGGTAATGAACTTAACCTCTAATGGCTAAGTTCATCCCACAAAGATGCTGAAATACTGGTTTATTCCAGGTTTTAGATATCTAGATACTGTTATGAAACAGCACTAGGGTAGATGAATTTGACCCTCTATAATGGTCAAATTCACCCCATATCAGGTGCTTAAACAATGGTTTAGTTGCTGAAAGTCACCCTTGGAATAAGGAATCTGGACTCTTTAAATGTCCAGATTCATTCTCTAAAAAATGCCTAAATAATCAAAGTCCATGTATAGTTTAGAATTGCGTTAGCATCAGCACTAGGGTAGATGAATTTGATTTGTTGATAGTCAAATTCACCCCATGTTAAGTGCTTAAACAGTAGGCTATCATCCTTAAAGGTACGAAGTGAACAATTGACAAAGGCTGTAGAACATTGAATCTGAACCCTTCAAGTGGTCAGATTCATACTCTAAAAATGCCTAAGATTAAAGCTATGGCACAATTATGAGTTGAATAAGACCTCTATAGAGATGAGTCTGACCCCTCTTTTATGGTCAGATTCAACCTATAAGAGGCCAGAACCTGTTTCTGGTAAAAATAGTGTAAAAAACATCATAAAGGATGAGCCCAACCTCCTTGATGATATGATTCGTCCTATAAATGTTTGAAGATCTATTGATTACTACCACCCAAATAGTAGATTTTGGGCTTATTATCCGCATTAAAGAATACACGAGTAGTTCTATTTTTTAGCTTAGTATAAGCGTCATCCGACTTAAACTCGACTTCCTATCATAGTCTTGTTTAGTCCAATGGGTGCATAACACACTCATCTAATTGAGGTGTTCTACAGATTACAAATGAAAGCTCGAACGCATGGCTTTGACAACATTCAAGACAGATAATTTGGTTAGACTGATCATTTTAAATTTTTTGCCTTTCAAAAATGCATGTCTACAGTGGCAGTCGAAGTTGTAATTAATTATATTCATTTTCAGAATCATTGTAATTAAAGAATGGACTGTATATGTTTAAATTCTTCTTACTATTCGTGTTTGTTCTTTTCCCTGAAAAGTAGGTTGTTTTTATTAGTTAATTTATAAGCCAATCCCTGTTTCGAAAAGTAACATGATAACAGTAGATAAAAATGGAGTGTATGTTCAAAATTAGCATGCATAGGATTTTACAAACACTTATTGATTTGGAAACAACTATTTCTGATTTTAGTTGCCTTCAATATAAGTCTGAATTATTTTATTTCTCTCAATTCATTCCGCATCTTATAAATTTTCTGAGATCAATGTATGCATATTTTTACGAATGAATTTCGATTATAGTAATCTATGTCTTAAACTACCAAGTCTGAACTGATAAAGCTGTTCACGCTATATCCTTCCTTAAAAAGAAACCACAAAGCAGTTCTAGATTATAAATTCGAAAGCATTTAGAATTTGTATGATCTTAGTTTTAAGACTAATCTGTCTAAAACTTTAAATTTCTTTCTTTTTAATAACTTGCGCCCTTAAATACCTCGCTATTTACTTGTGCCTAATCTAGTGAATCCTTGATATATATGAGTATGATTTTTCAAACAATGTCCCTCTGATAACTGGAAAACAACATTAAATGTGCAAATTTTCTCCTAATTATCATTCAGAGTACAATGTTTCTGTTTATACCTGTATCCAGTAGTGTTTAGTTCAAATTACAAGAAATCCCTTTTTGTTCAATAGCCGAAGTAGGATTGGCCAAAAAGATTTGAAATAATTTAGGGCTAAATGTGGCCATAGCCCAGAATATGCTGTCCTTTAGGCTAATTAATATCATTTTAGGCAATCCTCTAGGTAGAATGATACCTTTAGTTTTGGGAAAATTTGGTAAAGAATCAAATATTATTCCAAAATCACCATAATCCACGCTCGGGAGTGGCAACTCATGCCCCCGACCCTATACTCCAAATAATAAATAAAATTGCACATAGCAATCACGGGTGCATTTCATGTAACGTGTTTGCAATGTGTCCAAAGACAAACAAGTGTACGCCATCGTAACTTGTCTAAGATAAATCCATAAACGTCCTAATTAATTTTAAAAACTAAAATATTATTTCAAATAGAAAAACCTAAAGAATGCTCATACAGCGCCTCAAATAGGAATTATAAAACCGTCACGATCATAGTCTTGACTACTTAATCTACACTCGGGTGCGACAACTCATATCCCCGTCTTCAACTTCAAATTATAATAAAAATCGCATGTTGTAATTACGGGTGCATTTCATGTGGCGTAGTTATAATGTGTCCAAAAGACAAATAAGTGCACTCCGTCGTGACTTGTTCCAAGATAAATCCATAAAAAACGGCTAAAAAGTAAGAAGGCTAAAATGCACAATAGGTTTAAAATACGTAAATAATCATATAACTTAGGCCAAATATTAATAGTTAAGCGACCGTACTAGAACCACGGAACTCGGGAATGCCTAACACCTTCTCCCGAGTTAAAAGAATTCCTTACTCGGATTTCTGGTACGCAGACAACTTAAAACAGAGTCTAAATTTCCTCGGTTTGGGATTTCAATAAAACGGTGTCCCGGAACATCGTCAAAAATCCGGGTGGAGACTCTGAAAACTAAAATAAATCCCAAATCTGAATAATGTCACTTAAAGTGGAAAAACTCCCTTACTACCCTTCATTAGTCACGGGGGTAGTGGAAAAAGGAGGTGTGACAGATGCTGTCGGTAATCTCGACTACACCCAAATTAACATCTCCTTGTTAGTTAGAATATGGCTTCACCCGCTTGAAGTTTTGATCTCCATGACTACTATCACTCTTGTATTGGGACGGACGTTTGTTGGAGGTATGAAAAATGATACCTAATGGAAAGGAACCCTCGTGGGCTTAATAAGCCTGAACAAGGACCTTCTTTTGAACTTCTTTATATGGAGGTCCCTTGACGTCGCATGGTACAACCACTTTGGACTTTAAAGTAGGAGGCTTGCCCTCCCTGTTATGCTCTTGAGGTGTGATCTCTGAAGGCGTAGTAGTAACTGGCCCAGCGGTATTTACCAAAGATTGCAAGTGGTTTTCAAGGAAGCGTCCATGCACTCTTTCCCACCAAGACTTATAATCGGATGAGACATGCTTCTTCATCTTGGGCATAATAGGTAAAAATGTAGTATTTGACCTACTTTTAGACAAAACACAAATTCATAAAAGTTCCAATCTTCTGTCTAAAGAGCACTCACGAAAATCTTGATCCAAACAACCGGGGATGTCTTGATAAAAACCGAATTGACGACTAAAACGATGAGGGCTATAAGGCTCCACGATGAAGGTTGGTCCATTTCTTAAAGGAAGGTAATTCGAGCGAATACTCATAAAATAATTTGACTCGGACTCTTCCTCGTTGCCATCATCACGATAATAATACGGTTGAGGATTGCTTGGCATTGTGGAAGTCCATACGACACTTTCTTCTCCATGAGTATGTTTTATCGCGTCATCATTCCCAAAGTATCTCGATGTTCCCTCACCTGAGTATATGGCCATCAGAGGAGTAGCCGGCCTATTCGTTAGAGCAAAATGAGTCTTGAAGTAGCAGGCCAACCAACCGTACACATAATGAATTGGAAAGTAAACTCTAGAAGAATCGAGTGCTGAGCCATTTGAAATTGTGTTTAATCCCCTGTAAATGGTAGCTAAGACTGGAACGGCGAGGTTAATTCTTTGCCCACACGCTAGAGGTCCTGCAATCTTGAAAGTCTCAGGCCGAATAAAGTCACCTTCTTTTGTAGGGATCGCAAAGACACATAACCAGCATGATAAAAAACAGCCAAGTGTGCTCCGTCTTTCTTTTCACTTCCAGCACCAAGTTTAACAAATAATGCATCTTCAACTTCCGACCAATTGACCATTTTACCTATGGCTCCAGTAGGGTTGTGTGTTGATTTGGGACGAGCTGACTTCTTTTCTTTTCTCGCTGGAGGTTGTTCATACTTTAAAACCTTTTTTCTCCAAAACTCGATCCATCTTCTTACAGGGACGTTATGATTTTTCGCGTTTCCCTCTCGGAGTTGGTGGTATGCATCAAACAATTGCTGACAGGCTTGTGAAAAGGACATTTTATCCTTGTCGTAAGCACCTGTAAGTTCTCGAGTATTTGGAATAACTTCTTCATAAGGAGACTCCATTAAAGGCATACCCCCAATAGTGCACAAATCCCAAAGGGATATGGATAACTCTCCAACTGAGGTAAGTAACGTGTTTGTTAGAGGACACCAAGCCTCACAAAAGGCTTGCATGATACTTGTAGAATGATCATAAGTAAACAATGAGGCATAGACAACATCATAAATATTGGTGGCCCTCAATGCTCGATGGTTCCTACTAAGAATATCTTCGGTCCACTCCCAATAGCCGGGGATATAATGAAATTCGCCACCAAAAGTTAAGGAATCACTCCAGTATACTTCTCCTTTGAGGATTCGTCGTCCTAAGCATGGGAGGGAACTTGCCACATTTTTAACTTTGTGATTATGGGAACGAAGAGTCCATGTCTTGAATTTACGTGTGGTGTTTTCGAAGGTCCAATCTACCAAATGAAACGGATTTTGCAAGGATGGCCACGAAGCTGCATATAAGCCGATCAGTAGTGTATCAACTAGTAATCTGGTCTCCGTTTAACTATCATTGTGCTATGAAATTACAAGGTACTTGGACGTGGAGGAAGAGGATGCTGGGTTTCTGAAGTAAACCATGTTCAAGCTGCATAAAAAAAAGAAAAAAAAGAAAATAAATTTTGTTAGTACCTAAGTCAAAAGGGAAAGAGTAGCAATCGTGATCTTGAAAGAGAGCATGGATAAGTAAAATTTCTCCTTAGACGTAAAAAAAAAAAGGAATGTCTGTGTCGGAATTTTTTTTAAAGGTTTTCGTTGCGAACTTTTAAAGATGTTCGTCTTGAACTTTTGAAAATTTTAAGGTTTTCATTCCGAAATTTTAAAAGGCGTTTGTTTCGAACTTTTAAATGTGCTCGTGGCAAGTTTTAAAGGGTCCACACTACCGACTTTTAAAGATTTCTACCACAAACTTTTATGGATCTTCACCACGGATTTTTAAGAGTCTTCATTGCATTCTTTTAAAGGTCTTTACCGTAAACTTTTAAAGGTCTTCGTTGTGAACTTTTAAAAGATCTTAACTACGAGCTTTGAAGGATCTTTACACGAACTTTTGATGGGCTTCGCCGCAAATTTTTAAGGTCTTCATCGCGAACTTTTAAGGATCATTGCGGTCTTCGTCACGAATTTTTAAAGGTCTTCATTGCGGACTTTTATGGGCTTCGTCACAAATTTTTAAAGGTCTTCATCGCGAACTTTTGTGGTTTGCTGCCGTGAATTTTAAAGATATTCATCACGAACTTTAAAGGCTTTTGTCTCGAACTTAAAGAGGACTTCATAATTTGATGAAATTACTGCGTCAAATTACTTCTAAAAATAAAAGAGACAACAAAGTAAAACAGAAAAGAAAAACATAAAAAAAGAAAAAAAAATTATCTTCGAGTCAATATTTTTAAGTCGTCAAAAATAAACTTAAAGTAACTTACAAATATTACGAATTGATATTCAACAAATATGAGTACGGGATTTATATAGATCTCTTGTGAAACTGATCGGGAAATGAGATTCCAATGTGGAAATAGCCGAAATCAGTTGCCGAAAAGAACTGGAGTAGTTAAGGCGGCTACGCTAATTGTTTCCTACATGGACGCAATAGCAGTCTTCAGGAAGAAATCAGATATCTCCTAAAAGAACTTGGCCCGGGGAAGCGTGACGAAGTTGATTTCTTTCTGAAGAAATATTTAAAAGCCAAACACATCGACAGTATGCCACGTTAAAAGATTTATGCAAATATAATTTCATTATATGGGTTCCTTTCTCTCAGACATGCTTGGTTTTGGTTATTGTGGCTTAATAAAATTGAAGTTACAAACTTGTCAACATGTTCAAGTAGGATAAGCCAGAAATATGATTTTCTTTTAAGAAAAAGAGTGGTTATTTTACGGTTACTTCAAGTCTATTCTTTGAGCTTCGATAAATTTACACCCCGACAAGCCTTGAAGTAGGTAGTATTTGTAGGCATATAAATTTTATTAAAATTAAATTCATAAAATAATTTGGATTATTCAAGATATATTGGTCCAAATAAATATTATGGGCTAATATAATTGAATTAATTATACAAATCCAATATATATGGATTAAATAAATAAGTCTTAATCCATTGGGTAGCCCATTTAATTGGGCTACAAATGATGAGCCCACTTCATTAAGCCCAAAATATCATTTTAGAGGCCCAGTTTGGTGCCACGTGTCAAATGACGTGGCACGCCAAGTCAAGCGGAAGAGCCAATCGGATCGTGCCACATGTCAAAATGACAAAGCATGCCAAGTCATATTAAAAGGCTAATGAAACCGCGCCACGTGTGCAACTGACATGTTCTGGCCAATCAAATGCGGCTATGTCACACTTCAATTTGATTGGTCGGAAAGAGTTTGTTTTTATCATAACTCTTCCCTCCCACAACTATAAATAGGGGTCTTCATGACCAGAAAAGACACCCAGAAGATATAACAAGAAGCAAGAGGGAACTCGTGGATCAAACGCTGCGTATTTCTCTAAAAGTTACAAGCATTCAAGTGTTCTAAGGATTAAAAGATCAAGACGAAGATTCAAGAACAAGCTGCAAGCCCTTGGATTAAAACTACGTCAAGATCAAGATCAGGCCTCAAGCACTTGGGTTAAAACAAAACAAAATTCGAAGATTAAGCTGAAAAACTCTTTTATTTACTATTGGAAAGAAGAATGAGAGGATTCATAGAGATTGTAACACTCAAATATTCGAAATAAAATACTACAGTTGTTGCAATATTTTTCGGTCTTGATTTTATTTTCTCGACGCAATTTATTATCTACACCAATAATGATCCTCTATAGTTTTTTGTATACGTAAGAAGTTATTGGTTGTAAAATACAAATTCAGTATTAGTCAGTTTTTGACCTTACATTGTTACTTAATTATTTATTTTTTTCCTAAATACTATATGCGTTCATAGTGTTAATTAGTGTTAACACTAATTTTTTTCCCTAAAAACTTAGCCGTTCATTCTAATAGCTCTAAAAGCAAGATATATTTTTTAATTAGTGTTAATTTGATAACTGTTAGAAGAATTATAATAAAAATATATAATAATGTTTATCACGTTATATTTAATATTATGTTTTATAAGTTTACCCTAAAGGATATGCCCTTCAAAATTAATATAAAATATATGTGCTCAAATTTTTTACGTGTGAACCAGTTTCTTCTAAAAACTATATGATGACCCTCTTTATTCCAAATCTCTAAATAAAAAATAAAATTATTTTTATTGATGTCCTTAAGAAGAATCATAATAAAAATATATAATAAATAAATTTAAGTACCAAAAAATCAATATATCAATCAATTTAGATTCAATATCATGTTACAGGAATTACAACAATTTTCGTAAGATTTTTTCAAAATATTTGCCCTTCAAATTAAGAAGAAATACGTGTTCTCCAATAGAAATGTGTATCGGTCATTTTACCGTTTTAAAATAAATTTTAAAATTATTATAAAACTAATTATTTTCAAATATAACGACAGATGGAGTTAATCAATATTAGAATTATTTAAATACTAATTTCACTTGAATAATGATATGTCGGAACTAAATATACTCTTTCAAATATAATTTTGAGTCATTCTCCGGTGTAATTTACTAGCTTATTTTAGTATTCGTTTTGAATATCTTTTCTCATTTTCAGAGCACTTTGATTTTGTGTTCATTTGAAATTCAGTGATTATTAGTTGTTTGCTATGTGTGTGAAGTTCTATCTACTATTTATGTTTTCAATGACTATGTGTACTACTGAAACTGAAAAGGAAGCATGCTAACTTTATTTATTAAAAAAATGACATAAATTTTAAGTTGAATTATTAGCTGATGATTGAGGATTTCTATGGGATATTTTTTTCTTAATTGATAGTGTCAATATTATTGACTATTATCAGGAACTTATACTTTTATTTCATAACTCAAACACTCATTGAGATAGGTTACACGCGCGATGCGCGTAGCCTGAATGATTTTTTTATTATATTGAACGTAAAATTCTTATTGGATAAAAATTATAATTATAATTATAATTAAATATTTAAAACTTGGGATGAGCTATTATTAAGATTTGAATCAACGACAAAAAAATCTCTTTAACGTTAAGAACAATCCTAATTAACCAACAAAGTCTTTTGATTTGACTAATTTGCGAAAAATCCAAATCATTCTTTTTGAAATTTATAATAAAATAGATTATAATATAGTAGTAAGAATCAAACTGTTAAAAATTCAAACATTAAAAACAATAAGAGTAATTAGAAGAAAAAAAATATTCTAAGTTAGTTGCCATTAATTAATTTTCGTTCTGGTATTTGTTCAAATAAATAACAACTCCATATACTTTTCTCTGTACAAAGTTATTTATTTGAAAATATTAATCTAATGTAGACATTTTAAAACTTAGCATTTGGTAACTTGATTTATATGTTCTTCATATGTACATATTTTACTAATTGACGCTAACCACATGTGCAACGCACGTACGCTAAAGCTAGTATATTAAAAGCACGAAAGCCATTAACAAAATGTTGTTCGCCTTTTTTACCCTTTAAAAATAGAGATTACACTGTATAATATAGTCATTTAATTATTCTCCTAATATTTAGAACTTTTAAGTCAACTAAAATTTGATTATTAAAATTTTCGTTGTTTAAACTACTACACAGGAAATCCTAATATTTAGGACATTAAAATAAATCAAATTAAACAAATTATTTATAGAAACTAATTAGAAGCGTACATAGTATCAGATTTCATTAAACAATTTATGGTTCCACGAAATGCATACTTTTCTCCCAGCTTAAGGTATAGTTTATATAATCATTTTATAGAAAAATATACTTATGTCATTCAAGTGTAGTCTATATTTTGACGACTTATAATCTTTGACCTGACCATATAAAATTGTGAATACCACGAAAAACTTAAAAACCAAATTTTGAAATAATGCAGTCGAAATATATGAAAAAGTAATAAAAACATAAATATATAGCTCTCTATAGTCTGGAAACAACATAAACAAAAACATTGGAGACAGTACTGTAATATTAAATTATGTAGAATTTTAAATCAGTTAAAATTTTGATTATTAAATTTTTTTTACTTGAATTATGTAGAAAAATATAATAACTAAAAATTTAAATCAATAAAGATTTTACCTTAAATAATTTTTTTTCCTTATTTGGACTTTGCAACTTAACTATAACACATTGCATGTTAATCTTAATATCCAAAACTTCAAAATCACTTGAAGTTTATTTATTGAATTTTGTATAATATTTAAAAATTACGATCAGTAATTATTTCAACTTGCAGAATCATAAAGAAAAATATATTCTAAATGAGTAGAATTTACTCAATAATGGCAGAATATCATACGCTCAATAATTATTTTTCTATTAATATTTGCATACTTGAAGCAATAAAGATGAACTAGTAAAAGATAAAAATATATTCTAAATGAGTTGTCATGAATTAATTTTTTTTCCCATAGATATTCCAACAAATGACAGCTCTCTAAATCATTATATATTATGTTATTTGTTATAAATTATTAATTAAATATTAGTCATCTTATAAGTTTATAATGCCACTTATCAATTTGTATTATTTGAAAATTTATCGTAATAAAAGTATATTTTTACTTCTTTGTTTCTATATAAGGAAAAAAATTAACAATAATTTTATAAGTTATTCTTATTATTCTTTGAAGACTTCCATCTACATGATTTCATCCTATATTTTGCCTGCTAAATGGGATCAACATTTATATTTTTAGAAAGTTATCTAATTTATTTTTATTTTAGAATTCAATTATATGAATTATTTAGTAATATTTCTTTATGTAATTTTAATAAAAAATATTTATTCATTGACATGAAAAACACGCACAAAGTGTGTACCCTAGCTTTTTTTACCCTTTAAAAATAGATCTCGTATTGGGTTAAATAGTCATTTCATAATTTTCTAATATTAAAAACTTTCTAATCAAATAATATTCTTTTACTAAATTCTTTCCTTATTTAAACTTTGTAAAATAACCACACTACATGTCACTTTTCCTTATTTGAAGTTAACGAAAGTTATAATACATTCCAAGTTACTTTTCCTTATTTGAAATTAAGTTTTTACTATTAAATCTAAATAAAATCCATACTTAGGTTAGAAAATTACATCTATAAAAAGCAATGAATAAATTGAGTGTAGCCACAACGCCCAAACTCTACTGCTTACTAAGTTATCAACTGCATTGCTTTATTTAATTTTAATTTGGTTTGATTATCGGCTTGATATTAGACGCTATAATTTTATAAATTTGATTATGTATTCTTTGGTTTTACTGTAATTTGTGTGGTTTCCTATGTTCTATGCTATCTGTTGCTATATCTTGTATATTTGGTTTCGACGAATATGATTCTTAATTTTTGCGTTGTGTTTCTAATTCCTAATAATTCATGGTGCTTTATCTATGTTTTTTTATTTCATGGTCTAGGTAATATTAATTTGAAAAATAAAAAGGGTATGCCAAGATAAAGATATTATATTTTGGGGGTGAACTCTATTTTTTTAAAGCAAAATATAAGCTATTGTGATTGGTGGGTGTGAATCTTAAATTCCCTTCGTTGAAAACTAAACCTTTTGCATTTTAGATTTTATGAGTATTAAACGTTAAGATAAAATATTTTTCCTACTCGTGAATTGTTATGGTTTAGTACATTTAATTAAGAAATTTAGTTAGTGTTGCTTTAATACCAGGAATATGCACTGCTCCGCTTAAATCTTGAAAATTTCTACTATTGTATCTTCGTCCATTCATGTATTCCACACAATGCTATAATAACGCTTCATGCAGAATTAAAATTCGTTTATGCTTGAATTAGTACTATTGTATTGGTTCGATAGTAATTTTAATATATTACATTCATGGGTTGTTTAATCATTAGTAAAAAAGCAAAGTTAAAAATCAATCAACCTTAATTCTTCTCACATCAAAAAGTTTCTTCTCTAAGTACGCAAATTTTAAAGATTAAAAAGAACCTCACAAGTTCGAACCTCTTGAAGGACCATTAAATAAAATGTTAAAAAGGTTTTAACTTATACGGATATTAGAGCAAATAGCAAGATTTTTAATATAATTGAGTCACAAAATCTCACTTTTATGGAGTGTTACCTATAGATATCTTTTGGATGACCGAATAAAATAAAATTTCTTTAAACTCGGTGTATTCAAGTTAATCCGTGTTAAAATTCTTTTGTGTGCAATTTAGTTCCAAGTTGTTGCCCGTGGTATTTTAATTTTAAAAAAAATTTGATTCCTTTTTTATGGATTTGCAGGGTATGTCCTTGAGAAGTCGACATGCTTCGCTATGGCAGACCAACTTTATTATTCGCAGAATTCGTTTGAAACTTTCTTACATAATTTCTTTGAGAAAACACATAATGGGCTTAAACTAAAATAGAAGTACAATTCTTAATGTGCAGAATATCTTCTAACATCTTACTCACTATTCATCTGTCACGACCCGATTTTCCACCGATCGTGATGACGCCTAACACTGTACTTGCTAAGCAAGACAATATTAGAGGGTTACGATATTAAAACAACTAAAATATATACGAAATTTTACTACCATTCAATATATAATACCAAAATAACAAATGAAATAGTATACGATACTGCGAAAATAATACTAATCTCTAGCTACCCATGGTTTGGAGTCACAATTCACGAACTACTAAGAATTTATTATAAGTATTTGGCTGAAAGAAAATATATATCGGTTTTGAACTAAATAAAACAACAACTAAATAATAAGGAAGAGACTCCAGGAATCTGTGGACGTCGGCAGATCTACCTCGTGTCTTCGTGCGAATAGTCTGCTACAACTCGAACTCAACTCGAACCTAAATCGAGATCTGCACAAAAAGTGCATAGTGCAGTATCAGTACTGTAACGACCCGACCGATTGTTTTGCTTCCTAGAACCCTGTACCCCTAAATAAGACTTCCCATATTTGCTTTTATTGATTTATGACTTGCAGGGATGGTTGGTTTGGGATTTGCAAAAATTTGGGTTGAAATTGGAACACTTGGTTTCTTAAGGTTGGCCTAAAAGGGCAAGTTTGACTTCGGTCAACCTTTTGAGTAAGCGACCTCGGAATCGGAATTTTAAGGTTCCAATAGGTTCGTATGATGATTTCGGACTTGGGCATATGTTCGGAACGATTTTTGGATGACTCAGGAGCGTTTCGGTGCCAAATAGCGAAATAAGATTCTTGAAGTTCTATAATTGAGGTTTGAAACGTGTTTTGATGATATCGAGGTCCAGACGGAATTCCGAGATCGAGAATAGTTCCGTATTTCCATTTATGACTTGCACGCAAAATTTGGTATCATTCTGCGTAGTATAAGTACGTTTCGGCATGTTGGAAGTAGATTTAAGAACTCAAAGTTCATATGTACGATTTAATTGGTTTTAGGCTGTGATTCTTAGATTTAATGTTGTTTCGGGCATTTCGAAGGTTCGAGCAAGTCCATTTTATGATTTAGAACTTGTTGGTATGTTTGGACGGGGCCTCAGGGACCCCGGATGCCTTTCGGACGTCGCGGGGCAAGTCCAAGCTCAAAATGAGCTGCTGGTGCACCAGTTCTGGTGCGACCGCACCTGTGGTTGGCCAGCCGCAGGTGCGAGACCGCAGAAGCAGTCGATCCCTCCCAGGTGCGGCCCAAGGGGAGGAGCCCAAGAACCGCATATGCGACCCCAGTCATCCAGGACAATTCCGCAGGTGCGGACCCTCCCTCGCAGAAGCGAGACCGCAAATGCGGTCCCCTAACCACATGTGCGAAACCGCTGAAGGCAGTGCCTTCATTTAATACGGGAAATGTGTCATTTTTGACACATTTCATTAATTTCTTAGGCGATTTGGGAGCTTCCAAAGAGGGGATTACGGCCAAGCATTTGCGAGGTAAGTTATTTCTACATAATATTAGTTTAATACATAGATTAGGGGTAGATTACACCATGAAAATTGGTTTCAATTGTGGATTTAGAGTAAAACCTAGAGTTTCGATAAAAATAGGATTTAACCATGAAATTTGTTATGGAATCTAGCAAAAATCATATATCATTGATCCTAAGGTTATGGGTAACAACTTCCCTTAAGAATTTTCGGAATCCGAGCATGTGAGCCCGGGGGTGAATTTTGGGAACTTTGCCTTTGGGGTTGGATAATCACTTTAATAGCTAGAATATGAACTTGTAAGCCTATAATGATTGATTTTTACGCTATTTGGATAGTTTCGGATTGTGCGGCTCTGGTTTGAGGGTTTGAGAGCATTCTTGAGTTGGAAGTAGGCTCGAAACGAGGTAAGTCTCTTTTATAACCTTGTAAGAGGGAATTGTCCCCATATGTGAAGTAATTAACTTTGTGCTACAAATTGTGGGGGACTACGTACGCACGAGGTGACGAGGGTCCGTATGTGGTGACTATTCTTGTTATGTCCGGGTAGTTTAGGTTTATACCATGCTTTGTTAATACTGTTTATTTATTTCATGCGCTAATTGTATTGATTGGAATTTATTTCAAGATCTTAAGAATTTGAAAGCTTCAAGTAAATTATTATCTTAAAAGAAATTGAGGAAAAATATATTATATTTATGTGTGACCGCTTCACAATTATATTCCGCGAGCGGAGTGATTCCTTCCAATACTCTCATGGGAGCGGGCCGTTCGCCTAGGCAGGTTAATAGATGCATCTATATTCGCGCCGTTCGACCCTTCGGCAGTGCACATTTATTATCTTGTTGGATTGGGCCGTACGTGCATTATATACGCATGCTATCTGCTTGGCACTTTTCCGTGATTTTTAGACTGTTTAAATGCCCTGGATATAAATTGTCAACCGGAATGATAGAAATTGAAACATGAATTCCATTGTGGAAAGACTTGTCATTTCTTGTAATTATTTGTCATTTATCCTTGATATTCATGCTTAGCCTTATATTTAAATAAATTGTTTGGCCCTAGTAAGTGTCAAGTCGACCCCTCGTCACTACCTTTTCGAGATTAGACTGGATAATTACTGGGTACATAATGTTTATGTACTCATGCTACGAATCTGTACTTAATTGTACAGGTTGTGAGGCAGGTGCATCTGGTTACCAGTCCAGAGCGCGTTCTTAATATAGAGGCAGAGATTCCACGGTGAACTGCTTATCCTGATGTCGTTCAGCAGCGCGTTGGAATCTTTTCTTTTGCTTATTTTGTCTATTCTATTTCAGACAGTAGAGTAGGTGTATTCTTTTGTTTATTCTACTAGATGCCCATATACTTGTGACACTAGTTCCGGGCACACACATTAGTGGACTATTCTTTTGGGGATGTACTTATTTAAATTTGACCTCTTTTGATCTTTGTAATCTAATTTGCCTTTGTCATTTGCTATTTTCAAATGCTTAGTGATTTAAGTTAAGATATTATTGAAAAGGTTTTTAATAAAATAAATGGCACTCACTAGATGAATTGTGTTGGCTTGCCTAACATCGATGTTGGGCGTCATCGCGACCTAGAGTAAAATTTGGGTCGTGACAAGTACAACCGACCCCATGTACTGGTAAGTGTCGAGCCTAAACTGGGCGAAGTAGTGACGAGGCTAGGACATGACACCACATAAAAACCTGGACAAATATAATCATACTATTGGAAATAACAACAAATAAAGAGTTAAAACAACAATTAATAGGAAGGGGACATACAGTGAGAAATTTCAACATAAGGAGTGAGAAAAACAAGAATGACAGAAATAAACAGTGATTAACAAACAACCAAATTAAGCAACTAAAATAGGAAGAAAATCTGCACGACATCACCCTTCGTGCTTTTACTCTGAGCCTCACCAAATGACAAATAGTAATGCACGACATCACCCTTCGTTCTTTTACTCTCATCCTCACCAGATTATAAATAATAATGCACGTCATCACCCTTCGTGCTTTTACACTCAACCTCACAATATAAATAAGTCATGCATAGCATCACCTTTCATGCTTTACACTCTTCCTCACAATATAAATAAACCATGCACGACATCACCCTTCGTGCTTTACACTCTTCCTCACCATATAAAATAAATTATGCACGATATCAGTTTCGTGCTTTATACTCTTCCTCACCATATAAAATAAATTATGCACGGCATCACCCTTCGTGCTTTACACTCTTCCTCACCAATCACAGAATCATTAACAACATATAAAGAGAAATTTTCACAAGAAATCAGTATTTCGTCTTAATTACCTTCGCAATTCAACGTCTCAACCTCGAATCAATGTTCACAATGTTATCCATCTCGGTGGAACCGGATGCAATTCTCCCAACAGTTCAATAGCAACAATAAGCGTGGATAATAGACTTTAAGATTACAAGAATAACAAGAATGGACTTTCACTCGCATATTATAACTTGACTACAACGTATAGGTACTCGTCACCTCACCTATACATCGCTTTCAGCAACAAAACACGTAGCAAGTAATCACAAAATACCTATTCCCTCAAGCTAAGGTTAGGCACAATACTTACCTCGATTTCGCAGGCCACTCACTGCTCAAGCACAACTTTTCCTTTAGGATTCACCTCCAACCAACTCGTACCTAATCATAAGTAGTTCAATATCATTAATTATTGCTAAAAGAATCAACTTTAATGCATAGTCATGGTTTTCCTAAATTTTCCCAAAAAAGGTATCGACCCCAGGCCCGCTTGGTCCAAACTCGAGGTTCGGACCAAAATTCGTTTATCCGTTCACCCCCGAGTCCGAATATGTAATTAGTTTCAAAATCCGACCTCAATTGGAGGTCTAAATTCCAATTATAAAAAATTCCTTAATTCTATCCAAACCCCCAATTTCTATCATGAAAACGCTAGATTTTTAGTTGTAAATTGATGAAAAACAATGGGTAATTGGAAGAAAGTAGTTAAGAATCATTTATCAACACTTTGGGGAAGAACTTGTCTCTTGAAAATCGCCTCTAAGCCTTCTTGGTTTTGAAAATATGAAAGAATGGGAAAATTCCCGTTTTTAGGTTCTATTTTAAATCGCTGGGCAGGTCTTCTTCGCGTTCGCGATGCTTTGGCCAATGGAAAAAGAGCTTGGAGGCGATTTTGAAGAGGGAAAATCAGTGTTCTTCGTTGAGGTAAGTATTTTGGACCCTAAAACTCGTTTATGGGTGATTAGAGAATACAATCTCAGCATTTAATTCATGAAAATCAGCGGAAAAAGGTGGGTTTAGGGCTTGAGATTATGAGACCTTTAGGGATTGATTTGAGGGGTCAAACAAATTCCGATTTTAGTGTTCTTTATATGTACGGACTCGTGAAATGATGAAGAACAATTTTGTATAAAAATTTCTGAGTTTCGGGATGCGGGATCGGGGGTCAGGTTTTGACCAATTTCGGGTTTTTGAGCTAAATTTGATATTTTTCGATTGGAATTTATTTCTTAAGCATAAATTAATGATAAAAATCTGAATTTGGTAGATTTGGAGCACTCAGAGGCCGAATTTAGAGGCAAAGGGACTGCAGAATAGTATTTTAGCCGGTTTTGAGGTAAGTAATATTTCCAAACTTGGTTCTGAGGGTTCGGAACCCCGAGCTAAATGATTTATGACTATTGTTGAGGTGAGGCACATGCCAAGTGACGGGCATGCGGGCGTGAACCGAGTAATTGTGGCCTGGTGTATCCCATGGCACCGCTTAGTGATTATTCCATGATGATATATGTGCTTCTATTAATGTGGTAATTGTGAACATGTTAGAAATCATGTTAAGTATAAATTCTAGGCTTCACGCCGAAAATGCTGAGACCCGAGTGGTCGTATATTACTATCTCATTTTGTGATTATTTGATTCCATATACTCAGTCCTGTTATAGCATACCACTTCATATCTTAGTCTCGGTATTGTTAATTATATGCATACTTATCATTGTGTCGGGCTGATGGAGGCATCTGTGATCCATGTGAGTGAGACTGAAGAGTAATGACTAACTGAGGCCAAGAGACTGTTATTGAGATAATTATGAGATCGGGCTGCACACCGCAGCGATATTAAATTATGCCTTTGTTGGCTTGATATGGCGCTTGGTCCACTAGGGCCCCTCCGAAGTCTTTACACCCCTAGTGAGTGCATTGATGATGTGGGATGGATCTTCCCTGGGCATGGATCTTATCTGAAGCTGATGTTATGTGAGGGATGGATCTTCCCTGGGCATGGATCTTGTCCGAAGCTGATGTTATGTGAGGGATGGATCTTCCCTGGATATGGATATTGTCCGAGTGTTGCATTCCGGAGATGGATCTTCTCCGTGGGGGCTGGACTGGCCTATTTCCCCAGTACGGAGTGACTACGGTCACCGGTGTTTATGCATATTTCGGGATGGAACTTCCCTGGTCCTGAGAGCCATATATAGTAGTGAGTGGACTTCTGTGGGAGATTTGTAAGCACTATGTGCATTTTCACACTGTGACATGTTGGCATGTAGAACATATGGAGGTATATCTGGTATATTCTGTTGTTATTTTCTGATAAACTGTGAACATGCCTAAATTTTGTAAGCTGGTGATTTAATTATTAAGGTTTAGTCCGTCACTACCTCTCAGCCCATAGTTTGGGTTCGTTACTTCTGAGTTGGTGTACTCACGTTACCCCCTGCACCTTGTGTGCAGGCCCAGGTACACCGGGACCCGGTAGTGGATATTGAGCAGCTGTCAGAGTTTTCATTGAAGTTGTCAAGGTAGCAGCAGGCGATCGCGACCTCGCCTTCTCTTTCTTATTCTACCTGTTGTTCTTTATTTTGAGACAATGTTGTGCATTTCTCATTTTCTTTGCTTTATGTTATAACAGCTCATGAATGAATGACACCGGATCCGGGGTTGGAGGTTTTAAATTTTGTTTTTCAAATATTGTTTTTAAACTTCAGATTCTTGGTATTATCCATAAATTCGTTTAAAATCGTATTTTTACTGAAAATTAAATTTAGCTTAGTTAAAAAGAGCGGCTTGCGTAGTTCCATGACAAGCGTCATCACGACTCCGAAATTGGGTCGTGACAGCATGCTAGTGGATCCTACACTACTCGTACATGGCATAATAGTAGCTACGCACGGACTCCCGTCACCTCGTGCATACATAGCCCCCGAAGATAATAGCACATACTTAATTAATTCACCTAGGGGTACAATCCCCCCCTCACAAAGTTAGAAAGGAGACTTACCTCACTCCGAAATTCCATAACCGGCTTCCAAGCCCTTTCGACGACTCCAACGGACACACAACACCCCAAAACAATCCAAATCACAGCAAACCAATGAAAATATACTCTAATATTTGCAACAATTCCAAATTATATAATTTCCCAACTCCGCTCAGTGAAATGACACAAAATGCCCTCGAGCCCACGTGCCCGAAATCCAAAATTTCTCGAAGATAAATTCTACCCATAGCTTTACTAGTTCAAATATACAATTTACTCTAAATTTCATGCTAAAATTCGTGGCTAAAAATCCAAATTACCATTTCTAGGTTTTCTTCAACATTTTCTAAAATTTTCCACAATTTTCAGTATAATTCCATGCAATAACCTTGTATTTAACTTAGAAACATGAAGGAGTTACTTACCTTGTGATTCCTGACGAAAACTCTCTCTTTAAGCTCCTCCAAAATCGACCAAACCAAAGAAGAAATGAAGAAATGGCCAACAATTCTCAGTTTTAAAACATTCTGCCCAGGACATTTTTCGCACCTGTGATCCAACACTTGCACCTGCGATTCCGCAGGTGCGACCAAACCTCCGCACCTGCGGCTTTCGTCAGCTCAAGCCAACTTCGCACCTGCGCCTCACAGCCCGCATCTGCAACTTTGCAGGTGCAGAAATACCATCGCATCTGCGCTCTCAGCCGGACCATCACTTCTTCCCACCTGCGGCCAAATCCTCACATGTGTGGTCACACCAGATGACAGCAAATTCCAGCCTTCTTCAAACTCTCAACTTGATCGGTTAACCACTCGGAATCCACCCGAGGCCCCCGGGACCCCGTCCAATTATACCAACCTGCTCCAAAACATAATACGGACTTTCTCGAGGCCTCAAATCACATCAAACAACATCGAAACCACGAATCGCACCCAAATCCCACTTTTATGAACTTAGAAATTTCCAACTTCTACATCCGATGTCGAAACCTATCAAATCACGTCCGATTGACCCTAAATTTTGCACACAAGTCATATTCGACATTACGGACTTGCTCCAACTTCCGAAATTTCATTCCGACCTCGATATCAAAATTTCCACTTCCGGTCGGATTTCTCAAAAAACCTTCAAATTTCTATCTTTAGCCAAATGACTTCAAAATGACCTACGGGCATCCGAATTCACTTCCGATCGTGCTCCCAACTCCAGAATCACCATATGGAGTGATTTCCAAGCTCGGAATCCTAAACGCACATCAATCACTCTGTAATGCCTTACAGCCCAAATTTATGAAATTCTTCTAAAATGCTATCTTTCATAATATATGCCGAAATGCTCCCAGGTTATCCGAAATACGATCCGGACCTATGCCCAAGTCCGAAATCATCATATGAACCTGCAGGAACCTTCAAATCCTGATTCTGAGGTTGTTTACTCAAAATTCCAATCTTAGTCCGTTTCTCCAACTTAAGGCTTCTGAAATGAGAATTTTCGTTCGAAATTAACTCTAAACTTTGAGAAATTCAATTCCGACCACACCCACAAGTCATAATACCTGAAATGGAGCTGCTCACGACTTCAAACTGCTGAACGACGCGCTAGAGCTCAGATTTACCGGTCGGGTCGTTACAGGAGCCAACCAAGGAGCAACCAACAATAAAGGTAGATAAACCACAAGAGGAGTGGAAAACAGTGTCTTTAATCAAAGGAAGGAAACAAGGTTTAAGAGGTAATCAACAACCCATCAATAATGCAATCAAGAACACCAATGGCCCATGTATCTCGGTCAAATTGTTCAATGCCAATATTGGTAAGTACATAGATACTCAAATGTTACAATACAAGTCCAAGGATCATAAGGATCCTACATCTTCTTCATAAAAAAATGGTGCAAGAAATCCGGCCACCATGTGATGACCCAAAGGGTCATCTTATGAGTTAAGACACCCTTCCGAGCACATTAGCCTTATTTTAATTACCCCAATTTGCGTGCGCAGCCCGGGCGTAGAACTGAAAATCTTTTATATGAAAATATATGAAATAATAATTTTGGAGTTAACTTCTATATTTAGTTGAATTTTGTCATTATTTATGAGTAAATGGACCCGGTTCTGTGTTCTGACGGTCCCGAGAGGTCCGCAATAAAATATGAAACTTGGGCGTATGCCCGAAATTTAATTTCGAGGTACCTAGCCTTAGAAATCAAATTTACCCATAAACGAAACCAAAATACTTTAATGCAAATAATATCAATTGCATACAAAATCCTAAAATCTTACGCTAGTAGTCCTATATAAATAGAATTACCATCATCCCTGAAGTGTAGTGTAAGCCAAACAAATTTTTAGCAAAATAACCCTCAGTCCCCACCAAATCTTTAGCGAATAACCCTTAATAGAAAACAATGAAGATTAGAGTGGATGAAACACATTAGAGTCCTAATAAAGAATGGTTTGCCTAGCAAGTGTGGTGTTAGGCACCATCACGATCCCTAAGGTTGGAAATTTGGATCGTGACAAGTTGGTATCAGAATACTAGGTTGCTTAGGTATCACAATTCACGAACAAACTTGGTAGAGTCTGAAGGATCGGTACGGAGACGTCTGTACTTATCTCTTAGAGGCTATGAAGTTAGGAACAATTTCACTTCTATTCTACTCCATCGTGCGAGTTTATTCTACCATTGATGATTGAAATTGCCTACTCTCGTCCTCTCACAAATCTCGACAACACGCAAAGCGTCTACGACCGGACAAGAGATGAAGCCCCAATGACAGCTACGATCAAGGGAAGAGAAAGAAGCAGAGCTCAGTCTAAAGCTCGAACATCGGCACCTATTCTACAGTCTCAAATGGATCTAGGCGCGGAGGTTCTAGCTCAGTCGGTACATGTAGGACTAATACAGATTCCAGAAGGATTTATAGCTACTCCAGTATTGCAAGGGAATAGTTGAAAGCAACGGGGTTGATTCATATGAGTTGTGAAGTTTAACATTGTGGATTATCAGGCATTGTGACCTATGACTTCGTGCCAAGTGGGGAAGTCCACTGTCAAGGAATAGATTGTGGGGTCATGTGTTATATCGGTTTTGGCATGGAATGTATAAGGCCTGAGATAAATTTGGGACTTGCGATATGTCTGCCTCCTTAATAACCATATACCTCAGTACCAAAGGAGTTATATAGACAACTTTAAATCTACAAAAGGTCTACTCAGCGTGGAAGTCACGGTTGCGGATTTTGGGGTTCTCCAGAGGGAGTACAGTGGTTGACAAGTTTCTAGACTATATGGTTCGTGCCAAGGTTTATCTGTATAGAGCTCTACCTTTGCGGTCATTGTGCATCAATAAGGATAATAGTTACCCCAAGGAATAACGAAGGGTACATGATAAGTGGGGTAGCTCAGCGGTGTTGAGTCAACATGGTAAAAGAGAAATTGGTCGCCGGTGGTTGAGGCAAGCCTACGAAGAGGATGACCAGCCACTGCAACATTAACTACTTGACTCAGTTCTCATAAATTCTTTTGAAAGATTTGTTTCTCGGACTCTCCATAATACGTGGCGCATAAGGTTTGAACGGTTGCGTCAGGTCATATGACGGTGTCAAAATATGTCATCAGGTTCGATAAGTTAGCCCGTCATATTCCTACTTCGATTCATCTAGCCAGAGAGCAAGTCCACAGACTCATTAAAGGACTCAAATTATGACTGTAAAATTTTGTGCGACTCAGGGCAAGTTGATACTTTATGTCGGCTAGTGGTAGAAATTCTCCCTAGTAATATTTTATCAGAACACTCAGGCTACGTGCCCCATTACAGTTACAACTCAACTACATGACCAGCTAGGGAAAAAGGAGTCGGAATGTCGAAAGTGGAGGTTAGATTCCTAGAGGTGGAGACCCAGCCTGTTGATATATTTTCTATTGTATGGCTGAGGTCGTTACATTGAATGGTGTCATTATAAGAACAATCTCTAATTATTATAAAGTGATGATTTTCTGAACTTAATACGGTTATGCGTATCTAATAAAATTCTTCTAATATGCTCCACTCACGGGTGAACTTCTTAACTCAAAAATCTACTTATGTGAATACTTGTATTGAGAAACTCTATGGAGATAGATACGTTTATCATTAGGTGTTGTAGTTTTGTTTAACGGAAAATAATTAAAAGAAGAAAAATGGAAAGTTTTGATTTGCTCGATATGCATGCTACTTGTGATTCAGAATTGAGGGAGAGATCCTCGCACTTTAATATGATTTGAGATGTTTAAATCAGGCTACGAGCCACGGTGGAAGTTATGTAAGGACGAGGTCCTTGTGACGGAAATTCTCGTGTTTAAATTCTCCCTTGTGAATTAAAGTTTATTTATAGTACTGGTAGGGAGTCATGCCTGTTAGGCTGATTCAACAATTTATGTATAAAAAAAATAATGATAATAATCTTAATAAATGAATAAATAATAATAAAATTAATACTATTAATAATTAAATAATGAAATAAATTAATTAATTAATTAATTAACTGTGCATAGTTTACCAAATCCGTGTTATAATTATTGAGCTTTGACATACGTGTATGTGCCGCCCATGTGGCGTTAAATGAGACACGTTAAGTCGGGTATATAATTATGAGGTCTTCATGAATCGCAACTCATTATCAGTATTGTGAAGGTTTGAACAGAGATTACTGCTAACATGAAGTTGTTTGATAATTTCGTAATTGGCTATGAACAACCATTAAGAAAATAGAGGCGGTGAGTATGGGCAACCTTGAGTATATTCCTGTTGGTGAGAGACCGTTAGCTTCAGACATTCAGACGTTGGCTAACCAATTCGTGAGGTTGGATATTTCGCCCAGTAGTATTCTAGCTTGTACAGTTGCTCGGTCTTTTCTAATTGAGCGTATCCGGGAGCAGCAGGATGATGACCCGCATTTGATGGTCCTTAGGACACAGTTCGGCATGGTGGTTCCAAGCAGGTTAGAGTTGAAGATGATGGTGTTTTGAGGATGCAGGGTCGGTTATGTGTGCCTAATATTGATGGCCTAAGTTGATCCTTGAGGAGGCTCATAGTGCTAAGTATTCAACTCACCCCGGTGCAACCAAAATGTACCAAGACTTGAGGCAGCATTATTCATGGAGAAGGATGAAAAAGGACATTGTTGCGTATGTGGTTCGTTGCTTAAATTTTCAGCAGGTAAAGTATGACCATCAGAGGCCTGGTGGTTTGCTTCAACAGATAGAGATTCCTGAGTGGAAGTGGGAGTGTATCACTATGGACTTCGTTGTTGGACTCCCACGGACTCAGAGGAAATTTGACGCAGTTTGGGTTATTGTGGATAGGCTGACTAAATCAGCACATTTCATTCCTTTGGAAAGTACTTATACTTCAGAGCGGTTGGTTGAGTTACATATTCGGGAGATAATTCGCCTTCACGGTGTGCCCGTGTCTATCATTTCAGATCGAGGTACGCAGTTTACTTTGCACTTTTGGAAGGAAGTTGAGCGCGAGTTGGGTAGCCGAGTTGAGTTGAGTACAACATTTCACCCTCAGACTGACGGACAGTTTGAGCGTTCAGATATTGGAATATATGCTATGTGCTTGTGTTATTGACTTTGGAGGTTCGTGGGATCAGTTCTTGCCATTAGTAGAGTTTGCCTATAATAATAGTTATCAGTCGAGCATTCAGATGGCTCCCTATGAGGCATTATATGGTAGACGGTGTAGACCGCCAGTTGGATGGTTTGAGCCTGAAGAAGCTCGGTTGTTGGGTACAGATTTAGTGTAGGAGGCCTTAGATAAGGTCAAGATTATTTAGGATAGACTTCGTGTAGATCAGTCTAGGCAAAAGATTTATGCCGATCGTAAGGTTCGTGATGTGGCATTCATGGTTGGAGAGAGAGTATTGCTTCGTGTATCGCCCATGAAGGGTGCTATAAGATTTGGGAAGAACGATAATTTGATCCCTAGGTACATCAGGTCATTTGAGATTCTTGATAGAGTGGGGGAGGTAGCTTATAGACTCTCGTTGCCTCCAGGGTTATCCTCAGTTCATCCGGTATTCCATGTGTCTATGCTCCGGAAATATCATGGTGACCCGTCCCACATGTTAGACTTCAGCTCTGTCCAATTGGACAAAGACTTGACTTATGAGGAGGAGCCGGTAGCCATTTTAGACCGGCAGCTTCGCCAGTTGAGGTCTAAGAGTTATCCATCAGTTCGATTGCAGTGGAGAGGCCAGCCCGTTGAGGCAGCTACTTGGGAGTCTGAGTCGGACATGCAGGGTATATATACACACTTGTTCACCAATTCAGGTAATTTTCTATATCCGTTCGAGGACGAATATTTGTTTTAGAGGTGGAGATTGTGATGACCCAAAGGGTCATCTTATGAGTTAAGACACCCTTCCGAGCTCATTATCCTTAAAAAGATCAATTTTAATTACCCCAATTTGCGTGCGCAGTCCGGGCGTAGAACCGAAAAGCTTTTATGTGAAAATATATGAAATAATAATTTTTGGAGTTAAATTCTATATTTAGTTGACTTTGATCATTATTTTTGAGTAAATGGACCCGGTCTATGTTCTGACGGTCACGGGAGGTCCGCAATACAATATGAAACTTGGGCATATGCCCGGAATTTAATTCCGAGGTACCTAGCCTTAGAAATCAAATTTACCCATAAAAGAAACCAAAATAC